>JAXIVJ010004707.1:0-55000 GCA_036785665.1 Chirona hameri | reverse complement strand
ACATTGTTGGCGGTATGCCGAGCCATCGGTCCGGTGTGGTCTGTGTTCTCACGTTTCACTAGCGCCTAGCTGCCCTCGTGTTTTCGCGGGTATGGTCGTCGGATGAATGCCCTACCCTCGGCCCGGCGCAGCGATATTCCTGCCCGCCGGAGACGAAGGAGTTAAAATGGCTAGAATATTAAAGGAAATAGTTCACCTTCAACATTAGTTTTAAACTGAGACGGCAGTTTTGTAGCCCGTGTTGGGAAACCCCTATCTGCAAGTTTTCTTGACTGAAAAGACTCTCCAGCCGAATATATTTGAGTTTTTGGCGAAGGAATGCGGTGCTGGCGAAAGAATGTTGTACTGGTTCTAGACCGGGCAGAGGCTATACCATCAGCCAATCAGCTTGCAGCTGGTGCTAGCAAGCGAATCGCCGGCCGCCGGTTGGCACATCTCCAATGCGAGTCTATCTTTACGCGACTACTTTCGAATCTGATTGGCTGAACCATTGTTTACATTCGCGTGACGTCAGGGCTCTGACTCAGAGAGTATGCATATAGTTTTGATAAACAATACAAATGTACGGCCTTCTGTCCTGAATCGGCGCGATATAAGGCCATTTTTGACAATATAAAAATACATTTTATTAACAAATATAATCAAATCGTGTTGGGTAAAAAAATTCAAGGTGAACTATTTCCTTTAAGTGTAATAAACACATATACTCGCACACACAAGCTGACCAGCAGTAATACCCGCCAGGATGATAGCTTACTCGGTCATCGTCGACGTCATTCGTTCCAAACATGTTCAGTTTTGTCAGCCCTAGTGTTCCGACATGTTGTTTATCCCGCCATCACACGCTGTTTAGTGTCTACGTGCCCTGCTGAGACTCAGCACACAACACAGGACAACACAGGACAACACAGGACACAACACAGGACAACACAGGACAACAGACATAAAGTTCTGCATGAAGAGCATTCTGAATTCTCTCAGTGATATTGGTGCTTTTGATTCCCTACTTTGTGACCGTAACTCGCCAGTGCAGCTTGCAATCCGAACAGTGGTACCGGCGTGCCACCTGGTGGAAGAAACACGAAGCAATGGTACCTTGGACTTACGTCGGTTGGTAGCATTTAGCATAGCGCAGTGGTTCTCAGCGGTAAGGGTACGGTTATACCCTTTGTATAACCATAATGACTCGTATAGCCCCTTCCCATTGCGCGGGCCGCATTGCTCTGTTTCAAGCTATACGGTACAGCATAACTTCAGGCGCTTACCACTACTGCCATCTAGGGACAAAACTATAAGTAACATATGTGCGGTCGCTAGTAGCCAAAGTATTGTTTCCAGCGTAGTCAACACATAAACTATAGTCCATAACACAGAGCTGACATTCAGTTAGTTTTAATTGGTTTCGATGCTCTTTGTGGTAGTGGGGTGACAGTTAGACAGAAACTGAGACAGATGTAGGCATGTGCAGTGCGCGCCATCATCAGACGAATGTGCAGTTCACAGTTGTACCTAATTTCTCTCTTAGCTGCTGAATATTTATTAACCCCCTGTCGAAGGCTCCATTACCCCAAATGGGGCAATTAACCCCTATTTGAAAATCACTGTCATAGAGCTATGACTTCCAAATCGCAAGAATATCGCTAGGTTCTACCAATTTATAATTCTTCTTTTGCCCTAAACCTCGCTGGGGCATTCCACGAGAAATCGACCAAAATAATGGGGTAGTGTGGAAACTAATCCGCCAGATGTCTCTGCGCGCCGGTTACGTTCACCGGCGGCCGGCCCGCATTGCAACACGTTGTGAGACGGCCGCCAGAAGGGTGGCTCCTAAAATAGCTGTTTGCGAAAATGATACCGGATCACATTTCATGTGGTTCTCTAAAGTTTTGTTAGTTGAATGATACCATTTGTACAACATAAACATAGATTTAGGGGTAGCACGAAACCGCCAAAGATAACCGTGCGCGGCCACCGTCAATAAGGGCGAACAACCCGTGTGGCCTCAGCTAACAATCGACCATATGCATACCATACATACATGTCGCATATCATCCATACATATCGCAAAACATCAGAGAACCACATGAGACGTGAGCCCGTGTCATCTTTCGAAGATCGATATTTTTAGAACCACCTTACCTACCAGTGTAGTTTAAGGCGATAAACACCATGCAGTTCGTTAGTGCGCCGCGGTGGATACTGTACCTATACCTATCGGTCCAGTAGGTATTGTGACTGGTGGAGTAGGTACTTGTGATTTTGGGCCAATTTTCCATTCAGTATGTTATAATTATAAGGTGTTGTGAGCATTTGAGCGCATGAGACGCAGTATTAGAGGCGCTGTTTTCCGGAAACAAATAGTTTGGTCTCCGAAAACCTACGCGGCGTCTATCGGACCCATCTTCGAAATTTTACCAGTTCCGATTCCGTTCCGAATTTTCGTTTAGTGAAATAACGTTCATAATACGGCTGTTAAAGAGAAATAATGACTTTTTCCCAGAAAAATAGAGTTTGCACTTGCAATTTACAGAGGAGGCCAAAATATGATTTCATTTCCAATTCATTGCATTTTGCATATACAAAATTACTTCCGAGAGATATTTAAAGTTAATCTTTATAAGCGTTCCACACTTTTAACGACCGGTTCTTGCCAAGTACTTTTCGGTTTCCATCAAACTCCGGGCTTTTCCCGTATTGCTTTTTACGCAATGGTGTGTAAAATATATTTTGCGTTCTGCTTGTTGTGATTTTTTCTCGAGATATAGTGAATTTAGTGACGTCACTAAACACGATTTTTACACCAAAATCGGCTAAACTTTGCCCGGCCGTACAAATGCTGCATTTCAAGGAAAATGCAATCGAAAAACGCTAAATGGTAGAATATTGCAAGGGCTACAAACCAGATATCTCGAAATTTCTAACATTTTGTTTTTTGACCCCCAAAATTTAAAAAAAAAACGTTTTTTGAGAAAAAAAATGCTCACAAATCAATTTTTTTAAAGATATTGAAAAAAACGGAATATATGTCAGATAACGACATATGGGCAACTACCATACTAAATTTCAGAATGATATCATCTTTTTTGACCATCATGGCATATAAAATATGGGTAAATCATGACGTCATATTTTGAAATTGCGTTTTTTTGCTTTGATTGACCGGATACAGTCAAATAAATGCCATCTCTGTTTTTTTAAGATAAAACTGATATAGAAACATGCTTTTTATTTTCGATTTATCAGTTTCAAATTTTGACCTTCAGTGACCTGAACTTGACCTGAACTTGACACTAACTTCACGAAAAAGAAGTCAGGTGGTAAAATGACTACCACTATCGAATTCTACGCGTAAAAGCATCCATAAAACATGTGCTGCATGACATTCGTAGATATTCTGTGTGTAGTGACCTTTTGTGACCTGACCTTGTTCTTTTCAAACAATCTCACTTCAGCTCATGTGGGATATGTATCATACCTTTAAAAAACTGTGGGTGATTATAGGCGCAATCGAAGGCCATGGATGGCAAGTATTGTCCATAAACTCAAATACCTCTATTTTGACGTTTAACTTGACCGTGACCTGACATGTGACCTGAATTTGACATTGTTTAGTGTGTGTTAGGTTCATCTCATTGAGCGCTTTCGAATTCCGCCTTGCGCGTCCCGCTGCGATCATTGGTTCTGAAGATACCAGGGGGGCTAGGGGGGCTATTTTTCAAACATTTATCGTTTTTCCACCAACATGACGTCATCAAAACATCATTATCTCCCAAATTTGGCGACCAATTTCAATGGGAATTTTTACAGCATACGTATAATTGCTGTATACTCAGCTACACAAAAAAAAATCAGCAAGATGCGCCGCATTAGTAAAAAGTTATGCAAGAAAAACCTCAGGGGGTCGTTTTAGGACCCCCCGTAGGGCGAGGGTTAAGGTCCTCGGTCATTAGGTGACCTCTGAGGTCATGTCAATGACCAAAAAATAATACAAATTGAAAATGCGTAGAAATTGAATTTAATCGAGCTAGAAGCCGGTCGGTTGGCAGCGACCGTATTAAAGGTCAGAAGAGGTCAGTGTGCCGGGCGGCATATTTGGAAATGTCGAATACAAAATTCAGACCTATAATACTTAGAGAGCCATAAGTCAGTCAAAATTATAGATACTGCTTTGAAATTCGGTTTGGGCATCGTCCATACATCGTTCTATAATATATATTACAATTGTGTAATATGTTTTCAAATTTTTATTTTGTGAATATTTGTTTTCAATTTCCTCAAAATCAAACATTTTCGAACATATTACAAAAAATATATATATATATATATATATTGGAGAACCAAGTATGGACGATGTTATATTGTATCAGTATGATTACGGTAGCATATAACATACATATTATACATGCATACAAGTCAGCACACAATATAAATGTCACACCGGCCTATGTGCTATCACCATCTACGTGCTGCTCAAAGAACAGCACGTAGGCTTCGTTGCTGACGACAGTCCGCTGCGACACCGGGCGTACTCTGCTGTCGTTGTACTCGTGCCATTGGCCCGAGTAGGGATGCCGGCAGTAGGCGGTGTAGTGGCCCGAGTACAGGGAGCCAGAGTGGTTCGCCACCCCGTACAAGTCGTACCTGCAGGTGGCCTGACCATCTGCGTAGGGTGAGAGATCGAGGCCACTGAGGGGGAGGTCCACGGTGCAGTTGAGTTTGCCCAGGTAACGCCCCATCACCGGTGAGAACCGCTTCAGGTGCATCACAAGGATGCGCGGAAACTTCTGTATAGAGAAGTTCTTGGTGCACTTTTGCCGCTTCTGACATTGGGAGCAGGTCGGTTTCTCGTCTCCATCCAGCACCTCCTCCTTGTTGAAGAGATCGAGGCAGGCCTGCAGGCGGACCTGGCCCATCTTGGCTGGGATGGGCAGGCTGAGGTCCCAGAACGGGTCGAACCTCACGGACGGGTGGCCACACACGGTGCACTGCAGCGTCGATTTGAGCTGGCCCACAAACAAGTCCGTAAACTTGGAGTTGTCGAGCCGCGTGAACCGTTTCCAGGATTCCATGGCCTTCTCACTGTCACTGAGTGTGACGTCGATGTCCACTGCGATTGGGTGAGGTGGCGAAATGACCCGATTGACGTCCTCGTGCAGCCCCTCGAGCAGATACCGGAGAAACTCATGAGCGTCGTGCTGTTGATTGCCGGCGTAGCGAGGCGCGAACTGCTGTAATTGCTCCTTGAATGGTGCTACTGATAACACGCGGCTTGGCAACTCCGCGCTGGCAAACCTAGTGAACCTGGCTCTCAGCGGCGACATACCGGCCCCGGTACGGCCTGCATTCTACGGAGCCTGCCTAATCGCCCTGCAGAAGCCGGATGGTGGCATCAGACCTATTGCGATAGGCTCTGTTTACCGCAGACTGGCGACAAAGGTTGGCCTCAAGCCAATCAGCACCAAACTGGGCCAAGAGTTGCGTCCCATTCCGCTGGGCTATGGGACATCTGGAGGCTGCGAGGCCGTTGTGCACGCCTCCCGGCTGTTTGTGAAGGATCTTGCAGAAGGGAGCGTAGCCGTGAAGTTGGATATGCGGAACGCCTTCAACACCGTCCGGCACTGAAGCGGACGGTGTCACTGAAGCGGACCAAAAGTATGGACGATGTCCAAACCGAATTACAAAGCAATATTGATATTTTTGACTTATGTATAGCTCCCTAAGTATGATAGGTCTGGATTTTGTATTCGACATTTCCAAATATGCGGCCGGGAGAACCTTTGCCTTTGCGATCCCTTTAGATCCATCCACTGTTGGGTGATTAATCCTTCTACGATCGCTCGTATTGATTTAAATAGCATTACTTAACTCGCGCCCGCTGAGGAAGGTAAAATCTGTCCCCTTCCCGCATTGTATTAATAACTTAAAAACTATTTCAGATATCAAAGACAAACTTTGTGCTGTATATGCTACATCAATTTTACATATTCTCTCAAAAGTTGCATGAAGTCGGTAAGAGTACTTTGGGAGATAATGATATTTTAGTGATGTCATGTCACGCCGTTTTTGGTGAAATAACGATAAATGTTTGAAAATGAGTATAAATCGAGTTATGAAGAAAATTGCAAGTAAAAAAAGCGCCAAAGGAAAGGAAATGGCATTCTCTTGAAAATGTGGCCATCAGATTGTTGAAATTTTGAGTTTTTTCCCTCCCCAAATAATATAAACCAATTTGGGGGAAGTTCCACAAATCAAAATTTTCAAAAGTATTAAAATAACGAAATACGTATTTGACGACCAAGCGTAGAAAACACCCAAGCCTAATTTCAAACAAATCGGTCATGTTTCACCCGCGCCCCGCTGGGGGATAAATTTTACCCTCCCGGATTTTCTCAATAGCTCGAAAAATATGAGTGATAGCAACGTCCATCTTGCCGTACATTATGGTGCATCCATTCTACGTCTTTCCACAAAATTGCACTGAAGTTGACTTGGTACTTCCGAAGATAATGACGTTTTAATGGCGTCATGTCATGCCATTTTTGGTGGAAAAACGATAAATGTTTGAAAATTCGTTAAAAAAATCGAGTTAGGTCCAAATTGCAAATGAAAACGGTCAAAAGAAAGGATTTTTTTTTGTAATGGCTATCTCCGATTTGCTAAAATTTGGGCTTTTGACCCCCCCCCCCCCTTCCTCCAAAAAAAAATGTGTTTGGGAAAATTTCCGCAAAATCATTTTTTCTCTCAGATATAACAAAACGGAATACAGTTAAAGAACCAAGTATGGACGATACTCAAACCAAATTTCAAAGAAATATCTCTATTTTTGACTGACTTATGGCTCCCTAAGTATAAGTAATTAATGACGTCATTTTTGGAGAGAAAAAATAATGCTTTTTAGTGACCAGATTCAGGCAAATAAATACCACCGCTGTATTTCCGAGACAAAGCTGGTCTAGAAACATGTCTTTTTATTTAGATTAATCAATTTCAAATTGTGTCCTTATTATTGGGACCTGACTTTGCCTGAGGGCTATATGGGGTCAGGTTGTGAAAATGGCTGCTACTATCAAATTATAAGTGTAAAATAACCCATACAACATGTGTTGCATGGCTTTCGTAGAACTGTGTGTGACCTTTTGTGACCTGATCTTGACCTTGACCTTCGCTTACAATTTTGCTTTCGCTTTTACGGGAGATACATTATACCTTTGAGAGCACCTTGTGCGATAATAGTCGCAAGCGAAGGCTTTGGATGGAAAGTATGGCCAAAACAACTCAAATACCTAATTTTTTGCCTTTGACCTGATCGTGACCTGACATGACCATATTTGAAGAATTTCGGGTATATTTGTCTCCTTGAGAGCTTTCGATCGCCGCCTTGCGTGTCCCGCTGCGGTCATTTGTTCGGAAGTTACGAGGGGTAAAATCCCCCCCCCCCCACAGCGGGGCGCGTTCGGCTGGAGACCACAGCGGGGCGCGGGTTAATTCACTTATGACTCCCCACGTATGACTAATTTGACAATTTCGCGTATGTTTTAGATGCGTCTTATTGCGAAATTTCAATTGCCGCCTTGCGCTTCTCGCTTCGATTATTAGTTCGGAAGATAACCAGGGGGGGGCAGAATCTGCCCCCCATGTGTTCGGCTGAAGACCCCAGCGGAGCGCGGGTGAACAGTTGTCAGAAACACTGAATTCACAACCCTAAATTGCCATGACCTATTTTAGATACTCGTCAACCACTTAGCCGGATATTGTATTTAGTTAATCGATTTAGTCCGAATATTTGAATGGATGGATTTCTGGGATCACAACCCTATGCTAAGCAGAGCTTGTTGCGTGGGTCCTGACCCCTACCAACCGATGACGTACTTCCATTTTGCAACGGCAGAATTTAGTGGCGAATGTTTAACGTGCTCGAAGTTGGAACACGGTCTGCCCAGATCCTGATTTCATCTGACCTGTTCGCGGCCGCTGCCACCGACCGCAGGTCATCCCGGTCAGGAACGAATATCGAGCGCAGAAGCGACTCGAACCCACCTTGCCAGGTTAGGCGAATTTCCAGCCCGACGCTCTACCAACGGAGTGGGCGGAGATGAAGTGTGAGGTCACCAAAAAATAACTTTTCACCATTTCTAAAGTGGAAGTCAACCACTCTTTCGTGCTGATGACCTGACGCCACCCTCTCCACGGTAAACAACTTTTCGCTGACGAAACGGAGCGAAATTTCCCCTCCCAAAAAACTCGAAACCTAGATCCGCCACTGAGGCTGACCCCCCCCCCCCCCCCCCCCCCCCCCCCCCACACACACACACATTTTTAAAAACGTTCCTACGCCCATGGGCCTACCTGTATCCGCCCATGACCAAATTTTGCATATTTTTTTTTTAATATAGGAATACTGTAGATCATGCTCCAAGGAATCGAATGCCGCTTTCCCCGGAGAGAATCGGTCCAACGGTTTCCGATATACGAAGGGGGAGGGGGAGGCGAATAGGCCCCCGACAGATTCGTATTGTTTTAGCCGGACAGTAATAGGGTTAAGGTCAAACGAGGTCACGAAGGTCAAATCTGGCCAAATGTCACTATTTTGGGAATTTGACCTCTGTAACGTCTCAGGTCACCAGCAGGGTGTCCAAAGTTGTGTTCGGGGATGAACATTGACATTGGCTACCGAATGTCGTTTGAATCATCCCAATCCGACTGTTGGTTCCGAACATATCGCTTCCGGCTTCGCCGACCTCGATTCTGGCCGCCATCTTGAACTTCAAATCCTTTGACTTTGACTTTGACTTTAACAACTCACAAATTTACCGACCGATTTTAATTTTTCTTTAGGGGCGTCAAACGACCCGCTATTGTGTTGGCTTAAATGTTGCACAATAACTACCACCCTGATCCGCTTCGTTTTCGAGCTATTTACGAAAACATGTGGCCTGTGGGGGGGGGGGGGCACAAAAGTCCCCCCCCCCCCCCCTCCAGTGCACGTGTTAAACCAGGTGCCGCCCCATTATCAGGTGCCGCCTCCAATGAGGTGCTGCCTTCGGCCAGGTTTCGCCCCCGACCCTGTGGCCCCTCCCCCGGCCAGATGCCGCCCGGACCAGGTGCCACCCCCGGCTAGGTACCGCCCCTGGTCAGGTGCCCCCCCCCCCCCCCCGGCCAGGTGCAGCCCCACGGTCAGGTGTCACCCCAACGCCACCTCCAAAAGCCGCCCTCAGACCAAGTGCCGCCCCCAGCCAGGTGCCGCCCTCGGACCAAATGCCGCCCTTAGCCAAGGTGTCGCCGTTAGGTGCCACCTGCGCTCGCGCTCTTTGACATAGACGGGGCAGGTTCGGTCGTAGGCAGGGTGAGGAGTCTGATCAGGGCCACAGTTAATGTGTAAAGTCCGCGCCGGGATTCTGTATGTAAAGTCCGCGCCTGGATTCTTTATGTAAAGTCTTCGCCGGGATTCGGGGCCTGAATAGAGCGGACCCCGGATGCCGTCGGTAACTGGGGCAGGGTAGCCTCGAACGGTCGGCTCGATTAGCTGGGACCCGGCTGTGAAAAGCGGCCAGAGCCTTTCTCCCCGGATAGCCTCTTTTCATAGCTTCCGCCTCGAGACGTTAGATACGGGCGAACCCCGACTATCGGCTCTTTTACGTGGCTGGCGTGCTCGAGGTAGGTCCCGGCTAAAGGGTCAGGGTTCTTGCTCACCCCTCTCTCCTAGATAGGTTTTTGGAGCTGAGTTAAAGTATTTCGCGCTGGCGTTAGGGTGGTCAGGGTATTTCCGCGGTGTGTCGAGTGTGGTTGTTCGTTTGTTTCATCACAGCAGTCTTTTCTGTTCGATCTTCTTTGTTTGTGAGCCTCGCTGCGCGTCTTCAATAATAATGAAGCTGAATCACCTATGAGTTTTACACGGAGAGACGGAGAGCATGGATATTTAGCGGAGCATTGGCGGGTCTAATGACCCCCCCCCCCCCCCCCCCGACAGGCCCATCGGCACGCTACTCACCGCGTGTTCCTAAGGCGCAGCATGCCACTGAACCCACCATTCTATCTAGGCAAGCTGAGTGGCAGTCGGCTTGCAATCAAACTAGTTTCGAGCGGTCACAGCATGCAGTTCAGGTGAGAACATACAGCGACGAGCGCTCACCAAATACCCCACAAATGCAACGCAAATGTTCTGCAGTGCACTCCTCCCCAGCGTGCTCCTTGGGAACTGCACTTACCAGTTACAGCAGACTCTCTTTCCCCGGCATTCATCATCCGGTTCTTTCATCTGTGTGTGCCCGAAACGCTGGCACTGAAAGCAACGCATCGGAGATGGGATGTAAGGCCGAACAAGCACATTGGCGTATCCCACACGGATATCCAGCCACAGCCGATTACTTAGATTTTAGGCTTAACCCAGCAGTCACTGGGGTATATTCTGTAACACGACTCACTGGGGGGGGGGGGGGGGGGGGGGGGGAGGGCTTTTTCAGCCCCCCTGGTATCTTCCGAACCAATGATCGCAGCGGGACGCGCAAGGCGGCATTCGAAAGCGCTTAATGAGATGAACCTAACGCACGCTTAAGAATTTCAAATTAAGGTCACATGTCAGGTCACGGTCAAGTCAAACGTCAAAATAGAGGTATTTGAGTTTATGTACAATACTTGCCATTCGTGGCCTTCGATTGCACCTATAATCACCCAAAGTGTTGTCAAGGGTATGATACATATCCTACATGAGCTAAAGTGAGATTGTTGAAAAAGATCAAGGTCAAGATCAGGTCACAAAAGGTCACTACACACAAAATATCTACGAAAGTCATGCAGCACATGTTTTATGGATGCTTTTACGCGTAGAATTCGATAGTGATAGTAATTTTACCACCTGACTTCATTTACGTGAAGTTAGTGTCAAGTTCAGGTCAAGTTCAGGTCACTGAAGGTGAAAATGTGAAATTGATAAATCGAAATGACAAAATCATGTTTCTATATCAGTTGTATCTAAAAAATACAGTGCTGGCATTTATTTGTCTGTATCTGGTCAATAAAAGCCAAAAAACGAAATTTCAAAATATGACGTCAAAATTTAGCCATACTTTATATGCCATGTCTGTCCAAAAAGATATCATTTTGAAATTTAATATGTTAGTTACTCATATGTAGCTATTGGACATATATTCCAGTTTTGTAATATCTTTGAAATATTTGATTTTGTGGGTATTTTTCAACAAAGAAAAGTTAAATTTGTGGGGTAAAAAAACAAAAGTTTCGAAATTTCGAGATAGCTGGTTTGTAGCCCTTGCAATTTTCTACCTTTTAGCGTTTTTCGATTGCATTTTTCTTAAAATGCAGCATTTGTAAAGCCTGTCAAAGTTTTGCTGATTTTGGTGTCAAAATCGTGTTTAGTGACGTCACTAAATTTACTATATCTCTAAAAAAAATCTGACGAAATTGCTCTTTTTTCTCAAAGGGTGTAAAAATGATGCCCGGAAAGGTACTGAAAGTTTGGCGTCGATATCTGCATCAGTTACTGAGATATGCCTAATATTCCTAAGGGGGGGGGCTAACCCCCCTCCCCCCCCCCCCCAGTGAATCGCGGGTTAACTTCACCATTCGTGCTCGAAAATAATTGACATCAAACTTTGAAGAAGAAAAAATATAACTGCAATAAAATTTTGCCTAACGCAACATTTTTGTGTTAATTTAAATTTTCAGATGCGCCGAATAGTGCTCTAGGTTATTCCTCTTACTTGTTTTTATTTGACAGGTTATGCAGTGTAAGGGAGACAATGTAACATTTGTATTTGTCATGCTATGGTAAGTCAGGCAGTTACTTAATCAATGCGCTTAAGTGTATTCATCGGGGCCAAATTAAATAAATTGGCATCACTGCGCAGGGACGGATCCAGAAAATCTTCAGGGGATCATTAATTGCAGTGGTGCCCCTACCTATACCCAAATCTGAAAACTCAACGGTTTTGGTCCACTATATTTTGAGGGTGTCCCTATTTCAGCATTTTGTATTTATTGACAAAACGTTGGCTATGGGTATTTGTAATATCAGCCGTACCCTTTGTATCATTTAAAGTGCCGCGAATGGTGCTAAAATATATAATTTATACAGTCAAGGGCGGCCCCAGACGGCTGATGAAGAGGGGGTGGGACAGGGGCAACTTGACCAAGAGGGTATTCGAGGTTCGTGATCAGGGACGGGGGTGGTAGCCATTTTTTTACGAGCAGTAAATCTTATGCATGCGATAGGATGCGGTCCAATATGATGCGGTGTATCATATTGCTTTCTGTCTCGTGCGACTTCAAAAATGTTATTGAACTAAAAAGATAGGCAGGCTTTTGCGAAGGGAGGCTTTTGAAGAAAATTTGTCACAAAAGCGGCCCTTAAACATAACTACCAATGGTATTTACGCAAAATGGACATTCACACAAAAATTGGAGGTTTTGAGCGGGCTGGAGAACTAATTTTTAACCATAGGATGCAGGGTCAAAACGAGGAAATATGTCTGAAGCAAAAGGTGGGGTCAAAAGTCATGTCCCCCCATTTAAGGCCAAAGGTGGGGTCATGGCCCATGTGCCTCCCCCCCCCCCCCCTCCCCTCTGCGGCCGCCAGTATGTACAGTCTATATTAGACCCTTTTGTACTGGAAAAGAACAGCGATTGATTTGCGCCGCGTAATTTTTTGCTTTGTTTTAGTCTGGATAACTAGGCCCTCAAAAATGGGACAGGTTATATATGTATCAGCCCAATGGCACCAATGCAGCCACTCAATGAAATTCTTCCACCGCAAAGATTAAAGGAATGTCGCCGCAGTGCAGCACAAAAATGCGATATTTGTATACTTTTTTTCTTAGAAAATTAGAACAGCTTGGTTGCAGTTGCTTACCAGTTTCAAATAAGCTTCATGGATGTCTAGCTATGAACCACATTATAAAAAAGCCCAAACGGCGAAGACTATGGGTTCGTTCGTGACAAAACACGATAGTCATTGTGACATCGATTATTTATCAGGACGCACGTATGTGGGTAATATGCGCCGCGAAGCGGCGCGTTTTTTGTCTCTTAATTTTACTCCTTTTCGCATAAAATAGGTGGGTTTTCAGCAATTTGATTGGGGGCACCAGGTCATTGGTGCCCCGCCTCCCCCTCCTAGATTCAAGGGGGCACGGTGCCCGGTGCCCCCTCCCTGTTCCACCGCCTATGGAAGAGGATCCCGACTCCCGAGGGACCAATGCTTGTGATTTCATGGCGGCATCAGGCCATTGTTTCCCCCTCCCGGATTCAAGGAGGCACGGTGCCCCGGTGCCTCCCCTCGCCCCACAGTGCCGCCTACCGACACGGTGGTGCCCCTGGTACACCGGCGCCGTCGTGGCCCTGGTACGCCGGCGCGGTCGTGGCACTGGTACGCCGGCATGGTGGTGCCGCTGGACATAAACTATATACCAAGAGTGACATTTTTTTAAAATATCTATTTATCAAGTTTATTTTTTTACTTTCGCCATTACGAAAATAAACGTTATTGTTTTGTTGTTGTTGTTAAATGTCATGGCACTGGTGCCACTGATAGGCTGTTGGTGCCCCTGATATGCCGGTGGTGTCCCTGGGCCCCAAAGGGAGGGGGGTCATGACCCCGTGACCCTTCCCCCCTGGATCCGCCACTGTCACTGCGCACATTTTCTAACCTCAGTGCTGCAAAGACCAGCCACGGCACTTCAGCATGACCAATGCTTTAAAACAATTCACAGCACCACAGTATCTATCAAACAGAGCACTAAGCGAGCCTCGCCTACGAGCCCCAGCGCTAATCCGTTGGCATTGTTTCACGCCACACAGGTCGTCTTATCAGGCTCGTGGCGGCCGCCGGGACCGCGGGGCGCGGACCGCTGTCTCATGACGTCATAGATGTCCCGCCCGCACCTAAACTGAACCCGGACCCGGAGGCTTCCGGCCCGATAAAGCCGAGGTCCCCAGCCGCCGCTCCGTCAGGTGCGTGATAATACTTTCCCCACACGCCAAGCTGCAGAGTACAGACATCAACAGGCTTAGAGGGGGTGAAAATGATTGATGGTGTTATCATATTTGGCTTGACACTTGCCACTTGATGTCACATGTGCGAGTTGTCACATGGTCATTCCTTATGTTAACCCTCGCCCTACGGGAGCTTTTTTCACCTTCGCCCTACGGGGAGAGGGCTGACAGGCCCCCCTGTTAACTTCCAAACCAAGATTACGATAATTACGAGTGATACCTAATAGCATCGTCACTTGCCAGCCATCTTCTCCGATGCAGGAATTCTCTGGAAAGGAGGACAACGTAACAATAAACGAGTGAGGTTGTGTCACGAAAATCACACCGTGAAAATGTATGCAAAATGCAAATGCAGCCAAATGCATTGAGTTAACTCGGTTTTTCATAACGCGGTCACAAAATTGCAAGTTGATTACATTGTACATTAAATTCAAGCGTTATTACTTGGTATAACAGAGGAATAGATAATGGACAATAATCCAGGCTCCAGTAAAAATAATTGGCGACTTAGGTCATGCATCACTCCTGATGACATTGACAGCTTTGCACAACGCTACAGGAATTCCAGCGACGAGAAAAAGGCGATCAAAGATGCCTATATCAAGGGCCGTGGTTGCATGGACTACATCCTTGAACACGTCATGTGTACGACAGTTGCTGACGAGCCCCGCATCAGACAAATCATTGAAGAAATGATCGAGCAGAAGGCAGTTCCAGTGTTCGAAAAATTTACCGACGATTCGGAAGGGAAAGAAAATAGGAAAAGAAAAGCTAATGAAGAAGCCCTTGAAGCTAAACGGATTCGTCAGGGCATGGGAACAATGGCCCAACGGCGAGCGCAAAACTTTTCGGAGTTCTGCGACTATTTAGAAGCCAAATACAAAGACGAAGATAGCTCAGAAGACTATGCTACGGAGGAAGGAGAATCATCAGAGGAAGCTAGTGATTCTGACATCGAAACGCCAGTTAGCAAGAAGAGTCGGTGCTGATTGCTGAGAAGCGCAGTTAAACCTACTTGCTGTCACGTCGCCTCCCAAATCTCCGGATCAGGCTAAGCTAAATGATTGATTTCCGTCGCAATCGTCCAAGAGTATTTTCAATTCGTCTAATCACATAATATTTGTCTTCCCTGCGATTTGCTATATCACCGCCATCCTGTGCCCTACCGAAATATAACCAACAGGCAAAAACGATGGCAGACTTTTCAGTTGGCGCGCGACCCTCCGATTTAGAGTAAGTCCTGCTCACCAACAAGAATCAGATCAGAATCAGATAGATGCGCTACCCCATATATTGCGTACGAGATGATTACGATAATGGGCTAACAAGCATGAGGCGGGTGGCGGCGATCTGCGTCGGGTTGGGCGACGCATGCCCAGGGCCCGCCTCTCACATATCGCTGGCATACAGGCGGAACAAGGAGAGTACGATACGAACCAGAAGACGAAAAATAACAGAAAAACGTGCAGCAGAGCTTCAAAACCTTTTCATATATGCCGTTGCAAAAAACAAAGAAGGCATTTTAATCGAGAATTCCAAACTGCCGAGGGATCCAAGGCCCTCAGAACCTTTCAACAAAACATTCTGCGAGTGCTTCCACAGCACATATTCAAAAGTATTGGAAACTCCGCCGCGAATTTTTGTCTTTCTCATTGCTAGGTTCACACAGCGGCACGTGACTCGCGTTCGGCATGCGATGCTGGCGCCACCGGCGGGGGCGGCGGCCGAGCACACTAAGCGCTGACACACCGCGCAGCTGGCGCGCCTCTGGATCGCAGCCTCTGGATCGCACAGGCAAGATTCGACTGGGTGGCTGCGGGCCGCGCACGGCTCTGGAGGCAGCGGAGGGCGGGTCGCGTGCGGCTCAGCTACTGAGGAAAGCGGCGGGGCGGGGCAAGGAGCCGGCTATCGTCACACTGACGAACTGCACGCAGGCAAGGCCGCATAGCTGATACCACAGGCGAGGAGACCCTCCGGCTGGCTGAGTGGCTGAGTGGCTGAGTTGCTGAGTTGCTGAGTAGCTGAGTAGCTGGGTCGCTGATTCGCAGAGTCTTTGAGTCGCAAGTCACTGAGTAGCCGAGTCACGAGCCTCACACATCGTCCTCACCTATTCCGACACTGACCAGCCGCGCTCAGCCCGGCGCGCCATCCATTCCACCCGATCACCCCTCCACCGGCCGTCTCTTATCTCCCCATCCACCTACCCCCCAGCCCAACACTCGCACTCCCGCACTCCTCGAGTCCAACACCTGGCCACAGAGCACACATCACTAAAGCACGAAAGCGTCTACCAAGGGAGGGACAATATCTGGCCAGCTGGGGGCAGCGGCTGCGGGTGCCTGGCGCCATCTTCCGTCGAGGCTCGTCTGGCGCGCCAGGGCTTCGATGGCTTGCCGCGGGGAATGGTAACGCGCAGCACCCGTGGCAGCCGGGCGGCGCGGGGAACGGTGGGCCGCACGACGCACTGGGCCGCTCGCCCATATCACAAGTGTCTGGGCCGGGGGCCGGCCTGGCCCGACCACGCTCTGTCTGGCCAAGGTCCGTTTGCATCCGTCCCAGAGCCGTCCTCTCAGACCATTCAGGGACCATTCAGGGACCATTCAGGGACCATTCAGGGACCATTCCGAGATCGCTCAGGACCACTTGGGACCACTTGGGGCAGCTCAGGGCCATTCACGGACCATGTGGACCATCGGCAACCCATCCAAGGACCATCTGGAACCACTGCGGACCATCTGCGGACCAAACGGACCTTCCACAGACCATCCCGGACCGTCGCGGCGTGACTCTTGTCTGCTGAGATCGGCGTCGGCGCGCGGTGGCGCCACCTACGCAATGGCCTGCTGCATAAATTCGAGGAAGCGGCGGCCGTACAGCTCGGGACCCACGGTCGAGATGCCCTCCACACCACTGCCGTACTTGACCGTCTTGGCCGCCTTGGCCGCCTGCTTCTTCATGCCGTAGTGGGTCAGCACGTCGATGATGGCCAGGAAGTAGATGAACTTTGGCGTGCCGTCGCCTGTGGAAGAGGGCAGACCGGTCAGCGGAGGCGGGGAGGAATGTGGGTTTACCCTGCGAGGATACCACTGGATAGAGTTGGGTGCAAGAGGTGGAGTGTATCAGATACAGGTATACTTTATCGTGTGTGATGGACGAAAGAGGTGTTGTGTAGAGACGCTGGAAAGCTAATGAGGACCACTGAAACCACTGGGTGGTGACACAAGATAATCAGTCCCACGCATTGTCATGTCTCGAAGTTTTCTTTTAAAATAATATTTTGATATAAAGTAGACTGCTGAGTACAAAGTCTCCGACCAACACAAGCGTCACATTCACGAAAAAGTGGCGATCAACGGTTTATCCGTTGATCGGCTAAAGCACACAACAGGAATGCCCGGTACATCACCGCCACGCTTTGCCAGTTTCTCCTCACAAAACAGTCGCCCTCCGCCTGAGCATCTAGTCCCTCACCGTGCTCACCGTCGTTGCTCGGTATGGCGTAGATGTCCTTGTGCGGGTCGATGCAGTCGTCAGAGCAAAGTCGCTGCCGGTCGGCGATTTGAGGCGAGTCGGGCGGCGTGGGCGCGCTGCCCGGGCCGCCGGCGCCGGGCGCGCACCCGGAGCCGCACGAGTCGTCCTCCTCGTCGAGCGGCGGCAGCTCGTCGTCGGCCGGCTGCCGGTCGAACTCCTGCCGCTCACACTCCACGTCGTGAACGCCGAGCAGCAGGGAGTAGTCCATCAGCTGCAGCCGCGACAGGAACTGAGGGGAGGTCAGAACGCCGGGTCAGAACGGGGGAACGCCAGGGCAGGGACTGAGGGGAAGGTACAGATGGGTCAGAACGCGGGGACGCCAGGACAGGGACTGAGGAGAAGGTACAGACGGGTCAGAACGCGGGGGACGCCAGGACAGGGACTGAGGAGAAGGTACAGACGGGTCAGAACGCGGGTGACGCCAGGACAGGAACTGAGGGGCGGCAGGGGGGACGGATCAAGTCGCACGCGTCACCAGGACAGGGCAGGAAACACGAGGGCCGGCGGCCATCAGACCAACATGATCACTGGAATCTGTCAAATATCAGTTACCAATCGAATTCCGCACTATCCCAAAAATGGACAACCACGCACTAAACAACCGCGCGACGAGTAGTTCATCACAAAAGGACGGTTAACCCGGACTTGTGTGCAGTTAAGCACGGCACATGTAAGTGCATTGGATACCAAATGCATGGTTAAACAAGGCACCAAACTCCCGTGACGCACGATGCCGAGTATGCCGTTTACAACTTTGGCAATTGACATCTAGCACCTTATTGAAGATTACCAAGCGCATAGGTATGCCGCTCATTCGCTGAACCCGACACAAATTTGCGATACATTACATCTTTGGTTATTTCCACCATCCTTCTTAACCCGCGCACTGCAGGGGCTTTGCGCCGAACACGAACTGCAGGGGGAGGGTGATTTCCGCCCCCCCCCCCTGAGATCTCGAAAACTACGCTACGTAGCGAGAAGCGGAAAACGGCATTTGATAGCTTGATACATGTTCTATCGAAAGTATTTAACTATTGTTTTAGGTCAGGTCAAAATTGAGGTCACCAGAGGTCATCAAAGGTCAAATTGTCCCGTTTTTTCCTATTTTAGGACATCGCTCCAGAAATTCCCATATATCTCAGAAACTATGCTAGATAGAAACAAACCGAAAAAAGCAACCGCCAGCCAGTGAAATTTGCAATCGCTAAGGTGTCCTCAAATTTGATCTCAGGTCAATATTTGAGGCTCCAGAGTCCAGAGGTCAAAAAAGAAAAAAATGATTCTTTTTTGCTAAATCGTTTTTCGCTATTAACTCTTTATGTAATAAAGATAACGGAAAACTGTTTATGCCATTGTGTTTATATTGTCAAGACGCTTTGAATGATGTACATGGTGACCTTGTTAAGTTAACTTACAAAATTGACCTCAGGTCAAGGTCAAGTGGTGACCCAAGTAGGGCATGTTGCATATGGGAAGACGTGTCTCGACGAGACAAACACATTGATGTCTGTTTCACTTCTCTATCTTCATTATGTCGGGAGTTATTGACACAAAAAAAATGGTGACCTCGCATGACCTCAAATGACCCAATAGGGGTCACTGAACAAAACTTACACTTGGATCATCAAGAATATCCTACAATAACATGATCCAGAAGTAATTGGACTAATATCATGCATATCCTTAGCATTTGTATATTTCCCCATTTATTTATTATGGGAGGTTACGAAATTGACCTGACCTAAGGTCACCGATATAAAAATTGTGAGATAAACGAAATGTAAGTACTTATGCCC
The DNA here is from genome assembly GCA_036785665.1 of Chirona hameri. Taxonomy (NCBI): domain Eukaryota; kingdom Metazoa; phylum Arthropoda; class Thecostraca; order Balanomorpha; family Balanidae; genus Chirona; species Chirona hameri. Next base: position 35,666 of record JAXIVJ010004707.1, on the reverse strand, counting down.
TCATGACATCCTGTAAGTTTCAAACTGATCGGTGAAAAACTCTGGCTTTGGCACAACTGCAAACATTTTTGGAGGTGGGGTTACTTGACCTGGTCTAGTGACCTGACCTGAGATGACCCGAGGTAATTTTTTTTCTTCAAAGTGTGCGCAATTGATGTCCTGACAGTTGTGCAAAAAGCCGGCGGCGCTGCGCGCCGTCGTTTTTTCGCTATCTTTGAAAAACCTGAGGGCGGGGGGGCGGGGCGGAAATCAACCCCCCCCCCCCCCCCCCTGCAGTGCGCGGGTTAAGACAACTCATCCAAATTCATCAAGTTATCATTCTCAGATGCTGAGAATATTCCCTGCCCGGCAAAGTTTAGCACTTTTTGCAAAGCATGTTTAGTTTTGCTTATATAGTGTGTGAGATGCGCGGCGAAAGAACAACGTAAACAATATAGTGGGTCAGTTCGGGCGTGGGCTTGATATGTGCTTAGCTGGCATCACTCGGCGCGGTGTCGCCGTGATCGTAACCGTGATATCAGTTTGTTTCTCACATGTTTTTTTTTCTTCAATACACATATCAATCAATCAATCAATCAGTGGGGGCTGAGAAATGCATACATGACCTGATCGAGAAAGAAAAAGTAAATCGGGGCGTTACCCAGGCTTACACAGGTTCGCAAAAAAAACGGCATGGTGAACGATAGCCTGTGATAGCCGTAAACCAGTTGGAACTGTTGTATACAGACTAATACCATCGATACATCAGGTGCATTCAATACATCAGCCACGGGGTCGCGAACTTGGCTGAACTCAAACTTGTTGAGTTCGTTTTATTTGTGCCACGTAGTCTGCTGCCCGTTAAAGCAGTCCCAAATGCCGAGGCCATCCAGTGATGGAGGTGCTAAAATACCCAGGATCAAGAACAATGTGGCAACTTGGTGGACACATCACGAATGTATCTGACATCATAAGACTACACTAGACATATAGGAGCATTGCTGTACCCTCTTGGCATTGTGCTAGAAACAACACACAGGGATGTTGTGGGTTTAATGGCCTTACGGGAAATACATACCAAAACAAGTTTTTTTAGAGGTCTGAAAATCCGCCCCCTCCAAACTCCGGTTTCCATGTCTAATTCCAGTTTGGAGTGCAGGATTCCGTGTCGATGCTGTCCCGCGTGGCAGCGAAGTACGGCGGCACAGCATACCTCTCAGTTCCAGACCGCGGTGCGCGGGGCAGGCGGATTCATTGGTGATGCGGATTGCCACTGGCGGATTCAGGGAAAGGGCATATGGGGGAAATGCCCCCCCCCCCCCCAGGAATCGGGGACGGGGGGGGGGGGGCATTCAATACAAGTATCCCCCCCGCCCCGCGCGTTCCCTGCACTGAACGTGAAAAACAATGATCTTAGAAGAAAACTTCATGAAAACGGAAGTTTTTTTTCTCGAGTGATTGCATTTGAAGTTTTTATGTATCCCTTTCTTTCAATGCTGGACAAAATGGCGCACATGATGCAATTCAAGCAGCCCCGATGACATTTAACCCGCGTCCCGCTGGGGGGAGGGGGGGGGGGGGGGGGTCTACCCCCCCCCTCCCGGATTTGCTCAATAACTTGAAAACTATGATAGTCATAAACGTGAGACTTGCAGCACCTTATGCTGCATCAATTTCTACGTCTTCTCACCAAATTTCAATTAAATTGATGTAGTATTTTGGGAGATAATGACGTTTTAATTGACGTCATGTCATGCCACTTTTGGTGGAAAAACGATAAATGTTTGGAAAATCGTAGAAAATAGAGTTTTGAAGCAAATTGCAAATACAAAACGTCAAAAGAAAGGAAATGACATTCTCTTCAAAATGACTCTCGGAGTTTCGAATTTTTTTTTTTTTTACCGCAAACATATTTGGTTTTCTTCGGAAAATATCCACAAAATAAATTTAATTTGTGTGAATTTGAAAAGTGAATTGCTTAAGCTCGAATACCAAAATAAGGTTACCGGCCCAAATCCGCGGATAAAAACGGGGTACCTTTTTGCCACAACAAAGATTCCCCCTTCCCCCCCCTCCCCTCCCTCCCTCCCTCCCTCCCTCCCTCCCTCCCTCCCTCCCTCCCTCCCTCCCTCCCTCCCTCCCTCCCTCCTCCCTCCCCCTCCCTCCCTCCCTCCCTCCCTCCCTCCCTCCCTCCCTCCCTCCCTCCCTCCCTCCTCCTCCTCCTCCTCCTCTCCTCCCTCCTCCTCCTCCTCCTCCTCCTCCTCCTCCTCCTCCTCCTCCTCCTCCTCCTCCTCCTCCTCCTCCTCCTCCTCCTCCTCCCCCCCCCCTCCTCCCCCCCCCCACACACACACGGAGAGGCTGGATCCGCCAGTGCGGATTGCGGTACCTACCCTTCCCATCGCACCGTCAACCTTATGACCATTTGAAACACTTGGGTCATCTGGAAGCGGGAATTCTTTAAAAAACAAACGACCGCGCTGCTCAGCAAAATCCGTCTGCGTATGTGCCTGATACATCAGCTACCAATGTCCATCACATTCTGAATCCAACCCAAGCGGAGGCAGAGTTTTGGATGATGATGATATTTGGTGCTTAATTAAGGGCGCCGCGACTGCCATGGTTATATGGCGCCCAATCAACCCGCGCAAAGCTTCGGAGAACCATGCATATCCTCAGCCAGAGCGGAGACACGGAAGGTGTCCGTCCTACTATCGAACACCTCGGCGCTCCGGCGCCCAACAACAACGCTCCTGTCGAGAGATGTTCTCAAATGTCGGTAACACGTCCCGTTTCCAACGCCACTTCCTACGTCACGTGCGATAAGTGAGTGACTTAATATATTTTGTAATTATTTTCGTTTTTGTATACTGCCGCGACGCTTCGCGCTGTGTGCGTACATGCGTGCATGCATGTTAACAGATGTTTTATCAGATAATATGACATAGCCACTTTCCCAAAACATGTGATATATATGCCGATGGCGTTGTCGTTTCAAAGAGCGCCGCTTCCACTCAGAGAATGTAATCATCGTATCTGCAGCTACTTTCTTACAGCAATAGGCCTGGCACTCGACAGGAAAGCTTAGACCGACCATAAACGATACATGAACTCGAACCAGAACCACAAAAAGCGTTAAAAACTTAAAAAGTAATTAATGAGGTCACGACCTGTTCGCTAGATATCTGCTCCTCATTTCCCCATCCAGTCCTGCACGACTTTCTGGCCGATAGCAGATACAAAGTACACGCTCAAAGGTAGATCAAATTCGCCCCGTCACCGTCAGATACCTATACCGGACGCGGCGCTATCTATGACGAAAGCTGGCCGGTGTGTGCCGATGCAGGGATTTCCGTCAGACACGTGTCTTCTATCAGAAGGAAAGATGTCGACACGAAGACGGACAATGTTGACAAGTATGAGGCGAGCCGGATACGTGGCGGCGGGGAACCACAGTCCCCAGGTCAACGAGCACGACGCGATGTCACGGGGAAGAATTCACAGCAATTCGTATATTTGAGAGGTTTGTGTTCGGATTATAGATAACATCGAGACGTGTTTTATGTTCAGTTTGGATAACTCGGATTTCGAACATTCTTGGATCACCCGAGATTATGAGATGGCAGTGAATGGACTAAGCATGATAAAACGCAGCCAAAACGTTTTACATATCGCAACATGCTCCCAAGACACGGAAGGTTGAACAAGGATCTCTGTCCCAACTCGTGGTAAATTAGACCTTCACCTGGATCACCTGGAACAGCGGGGCCTGAGGTCGGTGACAATGGCCAGTTTTGTGTTTGTTGTGGGCGAGAAGAATCATGCTAGAGTCTTACAGCACGTTCAGTTTTCGGTTCTAAACTCGATCGGCAAGCAGGAATACATGATTGGATGGTAGATGTCAGTTTTCACCCAAGCTCTGCTTGGCGAGACGGTTTGAGCTAAGAAATCCATCCAGCCAAGCCGACGTTCGGACAGGATCTGTAAACAAGTGTCAAATACAAAATACAAATTGGCTTTGTCCACTCTTAAATAGTGAGTTACTGCCGTATTTTCCATAACGATAGTTAATGGTGGACAATTTTTGCCCCCCTCGCATCCAAATCTACTAGACACTTGTTTAATTTGAAGCTGCATTCGATATCTTGAGATGTTGGGAATATCGACGATGGAAACCTAGTGTTGGTGACATGCCATGTGTCATAATGACATATAAGATGGAGACGATTTTGGTCTGCGAAAGACTATATAAGTCAGCTATATTTGCACATATTAACTGTACCATGTTGCACATGTGCATTGATGTCCGATGTGTATCGTGATACAAATCGACGTTTTTGGAAAAATTTGAAAACTGAATAAAAAATATTTAAACATGTTTTGCTATTTTTTCATATACAACTTAGAATATCAAGATTTTAAATAAGCAACTGATTGACCGACGTGTTATTACTGCATGACAACTTATTTGTGGAAATATCCCGCAAACCTTTTTGCATTTTTTTTTGTTACACCCAATAATACAACCAGTAAGGCGCCGTAGTCGGCGATGAACGAGCGAGCGCGAAGGAATGTATGGCGAATTTGAACGAGCGAGCGCGAAGGAATGTATGGCGAATTTCAACTCGATAGGGCAAGTAGTTTCTGAGATACAAAAAAAAGGTGCTCACGTGCGCACGTGCAGAGGCACCCCACCCCTGACTTGTGGGGAAATTGGCGGCTGGAGGTCCCTAACCACACACCAAATTTGAACACAATAGGCTCAGCCGTTCCTGAGATATATAATAGGGGTGTGCACGTGCAGGCACCCCACACATGACTTGTGGGAAGGCGGCGGCGGAGGGTCCCAAACCACACACCAAATGTGAACACAATCGGCTCAGCCGTTCCTGAGATATATAATAGGGGTGTGCACGTGCGCACGTGCAGAGACACCCCACCCATGACTTGTGGGAAGGCGGCGGCGGAGGGGTCCCTAACGACACACCAAATTTGAACACAATCGGTTATGCCGTTACTGAGATATAGAATAGGAGTGTGCACGTGCGCACGTGCAGAGGCACTCCACCCCTGACTTGTGGAAAAGTGGCGGCTGAGAGGTCCCTAACCACACACCAAATTTGAACACAATCGGCCCAGTCGTTGCGAAGGTTTTGCGAGAAAACACTTTTCAACACCCCTCACGCGGCACGCGGCACGCGCCACGTGCAGTGGTAGTAACCCACATGAGTCGGCACCGGTCTCAAACAGGCTTGGTTGGATGGGGCTACTCAGCAAAGAAACCTGCTTGTCAATCGGACGTGCGGTTGCAGAGATATTAGCTTCTCAAAAGCGTCGCCACGGGCCGGGCTGGGCCGGGCCGGGCCGTTCATATTCAGATTGTTCCCATATACCACGGAAGGACGAGCGAGCGCGAAGCGCTCGCTCGTAATAACACTGTTGACCACGAAATGATCACTCAGTCATTTCTGGCTGAAATATGATGATCTTATCTTTCGTATCACCAAAATGTGCAGAAATGATATCGGAGGAAATGCAGAGTTATGTCGCCCATTTCAAGATATCACGAAACAGCGAGGGATGCAAAAATCCCCCCCCCCCCCCCCCCACACACACACACACACACACACACACACACACACACACACACACACACACACACACACACACACACACACACACACACACACACACACACACACACACACACACACACACACACACACACACACACACACACACACACACACACACACACACACACACACACACACACACACACACACACACACACACACACACACACACACACACACACACACACACACACACACACACACACACACACACACACACACACACACACACACACACACACACACACACACACACACACACACACACACCACACACACACACACACACACACACACACACACACACACACACACACACACACACACACACACACACACACACACACACACACACACACACACACACACACACACACACACACACACACACACACACACACACACACACACACACACACACACACACACACACACACACACACACACACACACACACACACACACACACACACACACACACACACACACACCACACACACACACACACACACACACACACACACACACACACACACACACACACACACACACACACACACACACACACACACACACACACACACACACACACACACACACACACACACACACACACACACACACACACACACACACACACACACACACACACACACACACACACACACACACACACACACACACACACACACACACACACACACACACACACACACACACACACACACACACACACACACACACACACACACACACACACACACACACACACACACACACACACACACACACACACACACACACACACACACACACACACACACACACACACACACACACACACACACACACACACACACACACACACACACACACACACACACACACACACACACACACACACACACACACACACACACACACACACACACACACACACACACACACACACACACACACACACACACACACACACACACACACACACACACACACACACACACACACACACACACACACACACACACACACACACACACACACACACACACACACACACACACACACACACACACACACACACACACACACACACACACACACACACACACACACACACACACACACACACACACACACACACACACACACACACACACACACACACACACACACACACACACACACACACACACACACACACACACACACACACACACACACACACACACACACACACACACACACACACACACACACACACACACACACACACACACACACACACACACACACACACACACACACACACACACACACACACACACACACACACACACACACACACACACACACACACACACACACACACACACACACACACACACACACACACACACACACACACACACACACACACACACACACACACACACACACACACACACACACACACACACACACACACACACACACACACACACACACACACACACACACACACACACACACACACACACACACACACACACACACACACACACACACACACACACACACACACACACACACACACACACACACACACACACACACACACACACACACACACACACACACACACACACACACACACACACACACACACACACACACACACACACACACACACACACACACACACACACACACACACACACACACACACACACACACACACACACACACACACACACACACACACACACACACACACACACACACACACACACACACACACACACACACACACACACACACACACACACACACACACACACACACACACACACACACACACACACACACACACACACACACACACACACACACACACACACACACACACACACACACACACACACACACACACACACACACACACACACACACACACACACACACACACACACACACACACACACACACACACACACACACACACACACACACACACACACACACACACACACACACACACACACACACACACACACACACACACACACACACACACACACACACACACACACACACACACACACACACACACACACACACACACACACACACACACACACACACACACACACACACACACACACACACACACACACACACACACACACACACACACACACACACACACACACACACACACACACACACACACACACACACACACACACACACACACACACACACACACACACACACACACACACACACACACACACACACACACACACACACACACACACACACACACACACACACACACACACACACACACACACACACACACACACACACACACACACACACACACACACACACACACACACACACACACACACACACACACACACACACACACACACACACACACACACACACACACACACACACACACACACACACACACACACACACACACACACACACACACACACACACACACACACACACACACACACACACACACACACACACACACACACACACACACACACACACACACACACACACACACACACACACACACACACACACACACACACACACACACACACACACACACACACACACACACACACACACACACACACACACACACACACACACACACACACACACACACACACACACACACACACACACACACACACACACACACACACACACACACACACACACACACACACACACACACACACACACACACACACACACACACACACACACACACACACACACACACACACACACACACACACACACACACACACACACACACACACACACACACACACACACACACACACACACACACACACACACACACACACACACACACACACACACACACACACACACACACACACACACACACACACACACACACACACACACACACACACACACACACACACACACACACACACACACACACACACACACACACACACACACACACACACACACACACACACACACACACACACACACACACACACACACACACACACACACACACACACACACACACACACACACACACACACACACACACACACACACACACACACACACACACACACACACACACACACACACACACACACACACACACACACACACACACACACACACACACACACACACACACACACACACACACACACACACACACACACACACACACACACACACACACACACACACACACACACACACACACACACACACACACACACACACACACACACACACACACACACACACACACACACACACACACACACACACACACACACACACACACACACACACACACACACACACACACACACACACACACACACACACACACACACACACACACACACACACACACACACACACACACACACACACACACACACACACACACACACACACACACACACACACACACACACACACACACACACACACACACACACACACACACACACACACACACACACACACACACACACACACACACACACACACACACACACACACACACACACACACACACACACACACACACACACACACACACACACACACACACACACACACACACACACACACACACACACACACACACACACACACACACACACACACACACACACACACACACACACACACACACACACACACACACACACACACACACACACACACACACACACACACACACACACACACACACACACACACACACACACACACACACACACACACACACACACACACACACACACACACACACACACACACACACACACACACACACACACACACACACACACACACACACACACACACACACACACACACACACACACACACACACACACACACACACACACACACACACACACACACACACACACACACACACACACACACACACACACACACACACACACACACACACACACACACACACACACACACACACACACACACACACACACACACACACACACACACACACACACACACACACACACACACACACACACACACACACACACACACACACACACACACACACACACACACACACACACACACACACACACACACACACACACACACACACACACACACACACACACACACACACACACACACACACACACACACACACACACACACACACACACACACACACACACACACACACACACACACACACACACACACACACACACACACACACACACACACACACACACACACACACACACACACACACACACACACACACACACACACACACACACACACACACACACACACACACACACACACACACACACACACACACACACACACACACACACACACACACACACACACACACACACACACACACACACACACACACACACACACACACACACACACATACCACACATAAGCTCGCAAGTTAATCCACATTCTTTCCGCATATGCAGCGATATTGCCACTCCCCAGTGACTGCGAAAAACAATCCTACTCGTTTGCATACTTGTGAAGCAAACGATTCACATGGTATTAGTCTGTCTGTGCTGATGCAGGTGATACTGAACGTTTTATGGCGCCGCGTGTGTACATGCGCGCGCGCTCGGTGTGGTTTGACAGCGACGGTGCAACCCCCGCTCTAATTGGACCAGAGCTTATCACTCCGACCAGCAAACACACGAGCTTGCGAGGCGCCGGGCAAAATGTAGGTAAACTGCAGAATATGGTGCAACTGTGAAAAGTTAACACACTGCGACTCGCCGATAAACGCAATCGAACAACTTCTTTTGTATGATAAGGCATGTGGTGACTGACAAGATGATAAGCAGTAATCCGAGTTAAATCGTCATTCAACATCGTCTCCAGCCGTTTGTTATCTGTATATCTGTACTGACGCAGCCGCCCACAGGACAGCATCCTCGAGAGAGCGTCCTCCTTGGACCATCCGCAATTTCCGATTGGCCCGTTTATGACTAATGACGTGCGGGATACAGGCACAATCTAGTCGTTTACCAAGCGGGGCGATGGCGATAGTAGTCAACGCAGCCGATAGCTGCAGGCGCCAAGATCAGTCCGAGATTGGACCTGCTGCCTGCCGGGTGCCACAACCGCACCAGAGCGGAGGTCACTTCAGTTCACCACAGGTCACCGCAAGACTCGCACAGGTCACTCCAGGTCACCGCAGGTCACCGCAGGTCACCGCAGGTCACCGCAGGTCACCGCAGGTCACCGCAGGTCGCGTCAGACATGGCCGGCGCGGTCAGTATTCGGCTCGGTTTGACCGTGGCGGTGTCAGTGCTCCTCTTAAAATACGGTGAGTTGTGCTGCGTACTGCAGCCAGTTACGGATCGTGAGGTAGCACGAACGAAGAAAAATAGCATTACACAACAGCCGTGTAGGGCAGCACAAAGGTCAAGGTAGTGCAGGTTTTAGCAGAAAATAATGTTAAGAGTGGGTCGTGGGACTATACTTAAATGCTTGTTGAAAGGTCATGCATTGTGACTTCCTTTGATGGTGTTCGAACTTTGATTACCGTTTATGATTACCGTTAAATATAACATAATATTCCTGTAACAAGTGCTCAGGTTTATGTATGCAATTATAAATATTCAAAACGGCGTTCTATCGAAGAACACTTTCAGAATAGTACATGAAATTTACCACCCACTAATTCCCAGTTAACAGACGGTAATACATCTGGTAATAAATTATAAAATGTCTAGTCACTTCAACGCAACGCTTTGCGTTTTGTGTTTACGGAATAGCGGCCAAACGCAAAGCGAAGAGGAAGTCAGCTATGAGAAGTGATCAAAGCGGCAGGCAAGCTTAAACAAAAGAGCACATAAGTTTAAAAAGACCAGATAATCTAGCGGAAAATCAAGTAAATTCAATATAATTACGTTCTGCAGTTTGAATTGGTTTGCACTTCATTTTTGTCATACACATTTGCAGTTCGCCAACTTAATGAACATCATTCATTTAGATATTCCATTACTTCACGTGCTTTAGAACCTCAATTGTTGCTTAGTGAGTAATCCAGTTTGTGCAAATACCTATCTTTTGCCCCCAAATTTGTTATATATACATGCCAACTATTCTCCTGTTCGCCAACAGCACGGCTTCAAACCACGGTATGTGGCCAGTCTGACATTGCCCTGTCCTGTTACAGCCGCGGCAGCCTCCCTGGAACACCATGTCGCCCTGGGGTCACTCGGCAGTGGTGAAGTCCTGGAGGACATCCAGCAGGAGGTGCACACGATGCAGACCCACCTGACGGACCTGCTGACGGCCATCGACACCAAACCCTCCACGACATCAGCACCCGATACAACGACTCAGCCGCCCACGTCAACCCCAAAGCCCACAACACCAGATCCTACAACCCAAAAACCCACAACCCCAGCACCTACAACTCAAGAGCCTACAACCCCAAAACCAACAACCCCTGAGCCTACAACTCCTGAGCCCACAACCCCAGAGCCCACAACTCCGCAGCCTACATCACCTAAGCCTACAACTCCTGAGCCTACAACCCCAAAGCCAACAACCCCTGAGCCTACAACCACTGAGCCTACAACCCCCGAGCCTACAACCCCAGAGCCCACAACTCAAGAGCCTACAACCCCAAAGCCAACAACCCCAAAGTCAACAACCCCTGAGCCTACAACCCCTGAGCCTACAACCCCTGACCCTACGACTCCTGAGCCTACAACCCCTGAGCCTACAACCCCTGAGCCTACAACCCCCGAGCCTACAACCCCCGAGCCTACAACCCCCGAGCCCACAACCCTAGCACCTACAACTCAAGAGCCTACAACCCCAAAGCCAACAACCCCTGAGCCTACAACTCCTGAGCCTACAACCCCAGAGCCAACAACTCCGCAGCCTACATCACCTAAGCCTACAACCCCCGAGCCTACAACCCCAGCACCTACAACTCAAGAGCCTACAACCCCAAAGCCAACAACCCCTGAGCCTACAACCCCTGAGCCTACAACCCCTAAGCCTACTACCCCTGAGCCTACAACCCCTGAGCCTACAACACCTGAGCCTACAACCCCTGGGCCTACAACCCCTGAGCCTACAACCCCTGCGCCTACAACCCCTGAGCCTACAACCCCTAAGCCTACAACCCCTGAGCCTACAACCCCTGAGCCTACGACCCCTGAGCCTACAACCCCTGACCCTACAACCCCTGAGCCTACAACCCCAGAGCCCACAACTCCGCAGCCTACATCACCTAAGCCAACAACCCCCGAGCCTACAACCCCAGCACCTACAACTCAAGAGCCTACAACCCCAAAGCCAACAACCCCTGAGCCTACAACCCCTGAGCCTACAACCCCTGAGCCTACAACACCTGAGCCTACAACCCCTGGGCCTACAACCCCTGAGCCTACAACCCCTGAGCCTACAACCCCTGCGCCTACAACCCCTGAGCCTACAACCCCTGAGCCCACAACCCCTGAGCCCACAACCCCTGAGCCTACAACCCCTGAGCCTACAACCCCTGACCATACGACCCCTGAGCCTACAACCCCTGAGCCTACAACCCCTGAGCCTACAACCCCCGAGCCTACAACCCCCGAGCCCACAACCCTAACACCTACAACTCAAGAGCCTACAACCCCAAAGCCAACAACCCCTGAGCCTACAACTCCTGAGCCCACAACTCCGCAGCCTACATCACCTAAGCCTACAACCCCCGAGCCTACAACCCCCGAGCCTACAACTGAAGAGCCTACAACCCAAAAGCCCACAACCCCAGCGCCTACAACCCCAGAGCCTTCAACCCCAAAACCTACAACCCAAAAGCCCACAACCCCAGCGCCTACAACTCCAGAGCGCCTACACCTCCCCGTACCAAAACTCTTCCTCGCTCGCCAGCGCCGCTCCGACCTTCTCGGCGACATCAGCTGTGAGTCACTCCGAGACAGCCTGAACCAGACCCTCGACGACGCCGACGCGGCGCTGGCGCTCGTCTCTGCGGAGCAGCTGGACAACGCCACGCGCGACGCCGTGCGAGCCAGCAACGTGCAGCTCAACTTCACCGTCGCCTGCGCCAACGCCGGCCAGCTGGAGCTCAGCGTCGGTGACCGCAGCTATCTCAAAACCCGCATCCCGGCCGTGGAGGCGACCGCCGACAGCGCCGCCGGCACCATCGATGGCATCGTGGACCCGCCGGCGCCCGAGGACGACTCCGGCTTCAAGTCGGCCACGATCACGCTGGGCGTGCTGCTGGCGCTGGTGCTGGTCGGCGCGGCCGTGATGGCCGTGCTCGTTACGAGGCGGAGAAGCGCCACGGTGGAGGGGGGCCACGTCAACGCCGGCTTCGACTGACAGCAGGGCTGTGTGACCCGAGCAGTTGAAGCACCTAATCTCGAAGAGAGTGAGAGAGGGACTGAGACGTGCGGGAATGATGAGTAGAGGCCAGGTCAGGACAAACCAGTGACTGCAGGCTGGCCGTGTGAAGGCCCAGTGCTGCAACGGTGCTGCATCGGCTGTATACCGCTGTTCGCCGGTGTTACAACTGCGCCATACCTATGCTACAAAGGTGTTATACAACTGGCGAAGCATGCTATGCGGCTGTTGAGCCGATGCTTCCAGGCGTTATACCCGTGTTATTCCTGCGTCATTAGTGCCATTTCTGTGTATATCTGCCTCCTATGCCATTTCTTCCTGCTTTATCTGCGTCATCTCAGTACTAACCTGCCACTACGCGGATCCTCGTCGTGTTTTAACAGTGAGCCATCACACATGCAAACGAGCGGCAGTTGGGTGTCATGTGAGTTGCGCAAAGTAGGCTAGGTGAGAGTGCTTACATGTTGATAGGTCAGGACGACGACTGTCCAGTTGGCGAAGTAGGCCGACGACGCATGCGTTTGAGTGAGCCCATGAGGCGACCTGAAACCTTGTTATGCAATAGTTGACACCCAGGAGATATGTAATACTTAACAATAATTGCATTGTATGCTCGCAATATGCCAATAAACATTAACTCAAGTAATAAAGAACGCCAGTTTTGCGCACCATCTGAAACGAAATGCCGCAACTGCAAAGCAAACGTGCAACTCGGACAAAGCACACCTCATTTTCCGGGCAGGTCACGACCAGTGTAAGTGTAAATTGATTGGTAGGCTTACGTTTACGTCGGATACGAGACCTCTTCTTACCTTATTTGAACTAGCAGGGTTCGCTCATTGGTAAACAGCAGCATACTATTTTTACCGCGATAATACGATGCTTAATAGCAATCATCCAGCCATGGGCTTAGGAAACGATAGTTGTCGGCAACCAAGATTGACTTTAAAAGCCGTCATCAAAATAATTTGTCCTCAGTACTGTCAACACTACTTGCCCCATTACACGTTACAAAACCCCCGTATCTGTACGGGCATGTGAAAGCGATGCTATCACATCCATCGCTTGTGTAGTCAGTGGAGGTTGCAACCGTAGCTGAGGTCGCTTAAGCGTACACACCCATACCGGTGCGGCGAATTATATTCCTATCATAGAACAAACATATGTATGGCCACTCACACTGTCATGTCACTCACACATTGTCGTCAGCAAGCCCATATAGCGGCTCTCGATCATTAGCTTTGCAATCTTGAGTGACTACCCGACCGAGACGCAAGGGACGCATTCTTCTGCAATCCGGAATAGCAATCACAATCCCGCCGCCTTCAGAACAAAGCCCCCCCCCCCCCCCCCCGAGATCGGACCCACAGACAGCCAGACGAGTAGTGACTGCAATGACAAGGTACTGCCGGCGTATTATCGGACCTGACTGCGTTCGGCAAGCAGTGCGCTGCCATCACAGCGACCGCTCGGCGTCCAGCGGTGGCAGCAGATAGCGGTTATCTGATCACACGGGGACCGACCGACGCACCGCCGCCGCCGCCGCCGCCGCCGCCGCCGCCTCCTCCGCATAATCCATACCGAGCGGACGTCATCGGGGGGGGGGGGGGGGGGGACAGCCGGCTGCCCCCGGACCGGGCCTCCGTCGGCCGGACCGGAACTGCCAAAACGGCGCCGTAAACTGGATCGCCGTCCACGGACGGAGTGGTTACAGCGTGGGCATCGGCTGCCCGATGGCTGGTGGTGAGCTACGCCGCTCAACAGCCGGCCGGTCCGCTCGGGGCAGTCGGTGGACCGATCAGTCGTGAACCGCTCACTGGCAGAATCGGTCGGAGGCGAGGGATGCGGGTCTGTGGTCGGCGGCGGTCATCACATATTCAGATGACGTCACGGGCGTAATGGACCGCGCCCACTCATAAGGCCGGCGGCATTATCGGCAATGCGTCCCGTGCATGGAATGGCAATGGAAGATCTGCTGACCAGGTTTGTTTTTGGGCAAAAAAAATACAAACGGAAGAATATGATGCCCAAACTCATGGAGAGCTGGAGCTTAAGAAAATAAATGTAACGTATGTAAAATGCACATGAAGAGCCACCGAATAACCGCAATGATGTCTTGCAGACTCACTCCTAACCGAGGGTACTCGCCGGGAGCCCGTTTCTCAAACGTCCCCCTCGCCAGGCATCGGGCGGTGAGATGGCTGAGCGTCGCCGCCCGCCGCGCCCTCTATAAATATCTCCCGTCCCCGCCACGCTCCGGGTGGTAAAAGCCGGCTAGATCCGGCTCAAAAGCCTGTTGATAGCGCACATTGGGGTCGCAGGCCATTGGCGATATGTGTCAGACATTAAGTGCGCGAGTGAGGCGAGTTATTGACGCATGGCAACGGCAGCTTGGGAGTTGTTTGTGAATACACAAAGCGGCAATTTGTGATACGAAAACAGGTAATTAGCACGCACACAGGGGGCCTTTGAAAATACCAGCAATGGATGGTGAGCGATTTGGCCCCGCCCCTAGATCCCGGTTAGTGTAGCAGCTAGAACAACATAATTTGCCGCGTAGGAAAACGCAGTGGGAAACTAGCATACACTGCCGGGCCGCCAGGTGTCCACACCCCAGAGAATGACTCAGACATAACTACGGCATATTCTGTGTCAGAGTCTGCATAACAAACCCTGCCACGACAGACCATGCCCCATTGGAACAAAAGACTGACCCCGTGCCCAGTTGTTTTCATTTTATCGCCACCTGGGCGCGGCATAAGTGGCTGAGAGTCCTGCCAGCGCACGGTATGGCAGGCAGGCAACAGCGCCAGACGCTGACGAAGCCAGACGAAGGTAGACGAAGGTAGCAGCGCATCTGGCGAGCTTCCCACGGCTAAAGACCAGGCCAGCCGGCTTGCTCGTCATTGGTTGGTTGCTTCTCCGTCAGCCGAAATCGCTTTGACAACACGCGACAGCCGAATAAGCAGCGTGCGTGAGCATGGTAAGGGAACGTG
Organism: Chirona hameri; assembly: GCA_036785665.1. Lineage (NCBI taxonomy): Eukaryota > Metazoa > Arthropoda > Thecostraca > Balanomorpha > Balanidae > Chirona > Chirona hameri. The sequence continues at coordinate 18,613 of JAXIVJ010004707.1, read as the reverse complement.
TACAATTTGTTTTCAGTGTCCAAACAGGAAGCTTGGGTTTACCGGGCTAAGATATATAGGGCTGGCGCGAACAACGGCTTTTAAGTTTCAGCGGATTAATGGTTGTTTTAGGTCAAGCAAACCAACCATAGTAGTGATTGTAATATCAATCTGAGTTACCGCAGCGTCAACCAAAGGCGTATACGCTGATGTGTCAAAACCAAATTAAAAACAGTGAGAAATAATGTGCAATTATCAGGAAATTTTACAATGTCGTAATTCGCATGTGCAACAGATATGACAAATGTAAAGTGAATTTCCCCGATTTATTTGGCGGTGGATCGGGTGCAACGTTATTTGCGCAGAACCCGACATGGCATAATACCAGTAAGGCGCCGTAGTCGGCGATGAACGAGCGAGCGCGAACGAAATGTACGGTGAATTTCAACTTGATCGGGCAAGTAGTTTCTGAGATACAAAAAAGGGTCAGCACGTACGCACGTGCAGAGGCACCCACCCCCGACTTGTGAAAAGGCGGCGGCTGAGAGATCCCTAACCACCCACCAAATTAGAACACAATCGGCTCAGCCGTTCCTGAGATATAGAATAGGGGTGTGCACGTGAGCACGTGCAAACACCCCACCCTGACTTGTGGGAAAGTGGCGGCTGAGGGGTCCCTAACCACACACCAAATGTACACATAATCTGCCCAGCCGTTGCGAAGTTTTTGCGAGAAAACACCTGTCAACACCCCTCACGCAGCACGCGCCACGCGCAGTGGTAGTCACCCACATGAGTCGGCACTGGTCTCAAATAGCGTAGGTTAGATGGGGCTGCTAAGCAAAGAAGCCCGTTTGTCAATCGGACGAGCGGTTGCAGAGATATGCGCTTCTCAAAGGCGTCGCCACGGGTTGGGCCGAGCCGGGTCGGGCCACTCATATTCAGATTTTTCCCATACACCACGGAAGGACGAGCTCGCTCGTAATAATAGTAATACCGGCTATCATCTTCCCCAGCCCTTGTGGTTGCATCTGGCCTTCACGACTGCGCGCCTGCCGTCACTTATGGTCGGGTCTTCCCACCCCTGTCGAGCTCCATTCGGCGATTACAAATGCGGAAACTTCATGTGAAAAGATCGAACGTCTTAATTTAAATACGTATTATTAAACATTTAAATATTTAAACACTTATGGGGTCATAACAAATTGTTAAGCAGAGCTTGGCATGTCAAACCTGACCTTGCGACAGAGCAAATGTGACCAGTTCGCCCGGGCGCTGAACATACAAACAATTCTTAACAGCTTTCTAATAAACTCAATATTTTCATCCTTAAAACCATTCCCCCGTCACACCTCTTTCCCCAGTTATACGACGCTCAACCCGCTCAGCAGTAAACAGCTCATATGGGCGATAAATCAACCGTTCCCCGCCTGAATATCGCCTCTATGGTAATATCGCCTTGCGGTGGGGCCATTTTACCATGGTTTCGGCAGTAAGGAGAGAACTCTCGCGATGGGTATCAGGGAGGGTATTAGAATGAGATTAGACCGGGTATTCGAATAGCGACGTGAATATGTGCTGTTGGTCAGCTAGGATGGTGAAATCGTCGAGACTGTGCCACCGTCGCCAGCTGTTAAAATCACATCAGTCTGCTAAACCTTTCCTCCGGGCGGGTGAACAGAGGGGCCAGACTGCACTGATGCCCCCCTAAATGGTGGGAGTGTGGTGGCAATGCGCTGTTAAAAGCTGGCGGGGCACCTGATGACCATCCGCGCCACGGTAACACAACACGGCAATAGCACAGCTTAACACAACACGGCAATAGCACAGCTTAACACAACACGGCAATAGCACAGCTTAACACAACACGGCAATATCACAGCTTAACACAACACGGCAATATCACAGCTTAACACAACACGGCAATAGCACAGCTTAACACAACACGGCAATAGCACAGCTTAACACAACACGGCAATAGCACAACTTAACACAACACGGCAATAGCACAGCTTAACACAACACGGCAATAGCACAGCTTAACACAGCACGGCACGGCACGGCACGGCACAATAATACAACACAGCGCAGCAAAGCACAACACAGCACAGTATAGAACAGCACAGTACATTGCAACACAATACAGTACAACACAGCAAAGCACAGCACAGCACAATGATTCCAACGTAGAGCAGTACCAGTGCTTTCTAAATGTTAGACCACCACCTGAGTGTTGCCGTCTTTTCAAACTCCGCTGTACGGCGACCGATGAGATCGCCCCACCGAGACGTCCTGTTTACTGGATGCACAACAATAGTCTGCACCAATGACCGGCACGGTCTAAACATCACCCCGGCACCTGTCTCCACGCCCCACCAGCACGGGGGGCTGACGCAGGCAAAGGGCTGACAGGGGAGCTCGGGTATCGACAACGGCTGCAGGCGGGCAGACGCAACGCTGAACATGAATAAAGAGTTGGCAGAGGCGGTCCAAATTAAAGTATGGAAATCAAGTGCATACTGAAACGTTACTTGGAAAACGCCGGAAATATTTCGCTGGATTTGTTTCTAGGGTAATTTCGAATATATATATATATATATATATATATATATATATATATATATATATATATATATATATATATATATATATATATATATATATATATATATATATATATATATATATATATATATATATATATATATATATATATATATATATATATATATATATATATATATATATATATATATATATATATATATATATATATATATATATATATATATATATATATATATATATATATATATATATATATATATATATATATATATATATATATATATATATATATATATATATATATATATATATATATATATATATATATATATATATATATATATATATATATATATATATATATATATATATATATATATATATATATATATATATATATATATAATGCATTTTCTCTTCCATGAGCAATGGCGTAAATCAACAGCAACATATGTGAGTCAGCCTGGTCTTACATAGAAACCTGACGGAGCGTTATGTGTTGTAGAATCTGAGTCACTCGGTGGCAAACACTGCTAGAGGTAGTGAGCCTTCTCTCATTGGTTATATAAATGGTGGCTCTGTGGTTCAATTACACTGGTTTTTAATTTTAAGGGCCATAAAATAAGCATCAGTGTCCATAGAACACAGTTTGAAAATAGTCAACGGCCCCAACATTTCCAAGGCACAGACGATCTCCACAGAGGATCAGCTTATACTATTGGAATTGCCAAGGAAACTTCTACAGGTGGCAGCGCAAAATCGATTCCAATATTCGACTAGACACTTCCCATCGATGACGCAGATCGACTGATCCTGACCACTGCATCCGACATCACCACCTCCGACTTACCGCCACATCAGCCGACATCACCACCTCCGACTTACCGCCACATCAGCCGACATCACCACCTCCGACTTACCGCCACATCAGCCGACATCACCACCTCCGACTTACCGCCACATCAGCCGACATCACCACCTCCGACTTACCGCCACATCAGCCGACATCATGGCGCCCGTCTTACCGCCACATCAGCCGACATCACCACCTCCGTCTTACCGCCACATCAGCCGACATCACCACCTCCGTCTTACCGCCACATCAGCCGACATCACCACCTCCGTCTTACCGCCACATCAGCCGACATCACCACCTCCGACTTACCGCCACATCAGCCGACATCACGGCGCCCGTCTTACCGCCACATCAGCCGACATCACCACCTCCGTCTTACCGCCACATCAGCCGACATCACCACCTCCGTCTTACCGCCACATCAGCCGACATCACCACCTCCGACTTACCGCCACATCAGCCGACATCACCACCTCCGACTTACCGCCACATCAGCCGACATCACCACCACCGTCTTACCGCCACATCAGCCGACATCACCACCTCCGACTTACCGCCACATCAGCCGACATCACCACCTCCGTCTTACCGCCACATCAGCCGTTATCACCACCTCCGTCTTACCGCCACATCAGCCGACATCACCACATCCGTCTTACCGCCACATCAGCCGACATCACCACCTCCGACTTACCGCCACATCAACCGACATCACCACCTCCGTCTTACGGCCATATCAGCCGACATCACGGCACCCGACTTACCGCCACATCAGCCGACATCAAGGCACCCGACTTACCGCCACATCAGCCGACAGCGTGTCCATCAGCTTCTCCTTGGCCAGGTTGCCGATCTCGACGTGCATGCCGTCCTTGACGAAGTCGTTATCCTTGAGCGTCGGCAGCTCCTTCCGCAGCTCCTTGGATGTGGCGTCCCGGTCCACGGTGGAGCCCTTCAGGTCGTACTTCCTGTGGGGAGGGGCGGTGTGGGTCAGGTGGAGCCCTTCAGGTCACACTTCCTGTGGGGAGGGGCGGTGTGGGTCAGGTGGAGCCCTTCAGGTCACACTTCCTGTGGGGGAGGGGCGGTGTGGGTCAGGTGGAGCCCTTCAGGTCACACTTCCTGTGTGGAGGGGCGCCGTGTGGGTCAGGTGGAGCCCTTCAGGTCGTACTTCCTGTGGGGAGGGGCGGCGTGGGTCAGGTGGAGCCCTTCAGGTCACACTTCCTGTGTGGATGGGCCGTGTGGGTCAGGTGGAGCCCTTCAGGTCGTACTTCCTGTGGGGAGGGTCGGTGTGGGTCAGGTGGAGCCCTTCAGGTCACACTTCCTGTGGGGAGGGGCGGCGTGGGTCAGGTGGAGCCCTTCAGGTCACACTTCCTGTGGGGGAGGGGCGGCGTGGGTCAGGTGGAGCCCTTCAGGTCACACTTCCTGTGTGGAGGGGCGGCGTGGGTCAGGTGGAGCCCTTCAGGTCACACTTCCTGTGGGGAGGGGCGGTGTGGGTCAGGTGGAGCCCTTCAGGTCACACTTGCTGTGTGGAGGGGCGGTGTGGGTAAGGTGGAGCCCTTCAGGTCACACTTCCTGTGGGGAGGGTCGGTGTGGGTCAGGTGGAGCCCTTCAGGTCACACTTGCTGTGGGGAGGGGCGGCGTGGGTCAGGTGGAGCCCTTCAGGTCACACTTCCTGTGGGGAGGGGCGGTGTGGGTCAGGTGGAGCCCTTCAGGTCACACTTCCTGTGGGGAGGGGCGGTGTGGGTCAGGTGGAGCCCTTCAGGTCACACTTCCTGTGGGGAGGGGCGGTGTGGGTCAGGTGGAGCCCTTCAGGTCACACTTCCTGTGGGGAGGGGCGGTGTGGGTCAGGTGGAGCCCCTCAGGTCACACTTCCTGTGGGGAGGGTCGGTGTGGGTCAGGTGGAGCCCTTCAGGTCACACTTGCTGTGGGGAGGGGCGGCGTGGGTCAGGTGGAGCCCTTCAGGTCACACTTCCTGTGGGGAGGGGCGGTGTGGGTCAGATGGAGCCCTTCAGGTCACACTTCCTGTGGGGGAGGGGCGGTGAGGGTCAGGTGGAGCCCTTCAGGTCACACTTCCTGTGGGGAGGGGCGGTGTGGGTCAGGTGGAGCCCTTCAGGTCGTACTTCCTGTGGGGAGGGGCGGCGTGGGTCAGGTGGAGCCCTTCAGGTCACACTTCCTGTGTGGAGGGGCGGCGTGGGTCAGGTGGAGCCCTTCAGGTCACACTTCCTGTGGGGAGGGGCGGTGTGGGTCAGGTGGAGCCCTTCAGGTCACACTTCCTGTGGGGGAGGGGCGGCGTGGGTCAGGTGGAGCCCTTCAGGTCACACTTGCTGTGGGGAGGGGCGGCGTGGGTCAGGTGGAGCCCTTCAGGTCACACTTGCTGTGGGGAGGGGCGGCGTGGGTCAGGTGGAGCCCTTCAGGTCACACTTGCTGTGGGGAGGGGCGGTGTGGGTAAGGTGGAGCCCTTCAGGTCACACTTGCTGTGGGGAGGGGCGGGAGAGCGTTTCGCGCTCCATCTCTCCCTCTCTACCCTGCCACATATTCGTAATAAAAAAACAGCGACACACTCAAGATATTCCGATGTCAGGCGGCATGTCTTAGGGGAATGCTTCACCTTTGTATTGGTTTTGAACTGAGATAGCCATTATCTTTGACGTTATTGAAATGTCGAAAATACTAAGGTCATTTCCCCCCAGAAAAACTTAGCCGTTTTTAAGCAATTTAATTTATAATTTGCAAAATGCGGTCTATGCTAGTGCCGCCGCTGATTGGCTGACAGCCACTTCAAGATTGTTGGTCCTGGAAGTCAGTATTTCTCGAACCTTGGCGAGTACGATGTAAACAACGGCCAACGCAATAGGTTGCGGTACAAGTTGAAGTTTTTCACGCTGTTTGAAGTTTCAGTTATGGATTTATTGTTTTTTAAATAAATATTGAGGTATCGCAATGCCTCGCACTCGTCATTGTGTTCTGTGCGGGAGAAGACACAGTTCCACAATGGTTGTATTTAAATTGCCAGAATTGTCTGGAAACCATTGTGCCATATGTTGGCAGCTAAAGGTTTTCTCCATAGCTCTCTATAGCTCAATACAAATAATGACATCATCATCCCAAATTTAACGACTTAATTTGTAGAAAGTAAAGTGACTTTTCGAGATAAAAAATATCACTATCGTTTTCAGCAGCACTTACTTCACATGTTAGACTACAACCAGCGTATAGTTGACCACTTTCAGAAAGGTGAAACATTCCCTTTAAGACCGGCAAAACCAAAACGACACGATAATCTGTCCAGAAGAAAAACACCCCAGTCACCTAAACTGCGTACATCCCCACAAGCTAGGCCGCCCACCGGACGGTCGTGGGGCGGCGTACGATGCACCGGATCGGACGCCGCCCAGCCGACTCCTGCCCGGGCTGCAATGACGCCGGGTGCCCAGCGGACCGCTGTCGGGTATGTGACGAGAAGGCGGACACGCCGCAGCATATCCTGCTGTCTGTGCGGACCCGCCTGCTCTCGCTGGGAAACATATATGGACGACCGGAACATCTGCAGCGGGACGACGTGGTGGCGGCATTGGCCGCCGGCTACCGCTCCTACCAGAGCCGAGTGGCTACGACCCGGCGCTAGCCGGGGCCGGGGGAGCAACCAACCAACCAACCAACCAACAAACCAACCAACCAACCAACCAACCAACCAACCAACCATCAACCATCAACCATCAACCATCAACCATCAACCATCAACCAACCAACCAACCAACCAACCAACCAACCAACCAACCAACCAACCAACCAACCAACCAACCAACCAACCAACCAACCAACCAACCAACCAACCAACCAACCAACCAACCAACCAACCAACCAACCAACCAACCAACCAACCAACCAACCAACCAACCAACCAACCAACCAACCAACCAACCAACCAACCAACCAACCAACCAACCAACCAACCAACCAACCAACCAACCAGCCAACCAGCCAGTCCGTCTCCAATCCGCATCGATCCCGCCACTGGCGCCCCTTGAAGCCGTATTGGCGCACCTAAGACCTATACTGAGAGTGCCGCCCACAGTCTGTTTAGCAGGGGTGCTAAAATGCAGCCGGACAGCGGTACCTAGCGGCAGATGTTAGATCAATGGACACGAAGACTAGCTATACCACATCGAAAACCGTTGATTTTATGCCACAAAAAAAAACAATGCAAATCTTATATTTATCGAACCAAGGCTTCCGAGGGCTGTGAATGGATACCTAATTACAGTCTGTGTTGTTTTTCGTTGCATGAATTTAAGAACTCCCTGACAGTGTGCAGCAAGTTCTAGTCCATTTATTCCCCCTCTGCGGGTCGCTGGCCAGGCATGACTGTGACAGACACAGTCATTTATTCCCCCTCTGCGGGTCGATGGCCAGGCATGACTGTGACAGAGCCGGACAGTCATGTATTCCCCCTCTGCGGGTCGCTGGCCAGGCATGACTGTGACAGACACAGTCATGTATTCCCCCTCTGCGGGTCGCTGGCCAGGCATGACTGACAGAGCCGGACAGTCATGTATTCCCCCTCTGCGGGTCGCTGGCCAGGCATGACAGAGCCGGACACAGTCATGTATTCCCCCTCTGCGGGTCGCTGGCCAGGCATGACTGTGCCAGAGCCGGACAGTCATGTATTCCCCCTCTGCGGGTCGCTGGCCAGGCATGACAGAGCCGGACACAGTCATGTATTCCCCCTCTGCGGGTCGCTGGCCAGGCATGACTGTGACAGACAGTCATGTATTCCCCCTCTGCGGGTCGCTGGCCAGGCATGACTGTGACAGAGCCGGACACAGTCATGTATTCCCCCTCTGCGGGTCGCTGGCCAGGCATGACTGTGACAGAGCCGGATACAGTCATTTATTCCCCCTCTGCGGGTCGCTGGCCAGGCATGGCTGTGACAGACACAGTCATGTATTCCCCCTCTGCGTGTCGCTGGCTAGGCATGACTGTGACAGAGCCGGACACAGTCATTTATTTTCCCTCTGCGGGTCGCTGGCCAGGCATGACTGTGACAGAGCCGGATACAGTCATTTATTCCCCCTCTGCGGGTCGCTGGCCAGGCATGGCTGTGACAGACACAGTCATTTATTCCCCCTCTGCGGGTCGCTAGCCAGGCATGACTGTGACAGAGCCGGACACAGTCATTTATTCCCCCTCTGCGGGTCGCTGGCCAGGCATGACTGTGACAGACACAGTCATTTATTCCCCCTCTGCGGGTCGCTGGCCAGGCATGACTGTGACAGACACAGTCATTTATTCCCCCTCTGCGGGTCGCTGGCCAGGCATGACTGTGACAGACAGTCATTTATTCACCCTCTGCGGGTCGCTGGCCAGGCATGACTGTGACAGACACAGTCATTTATTCACCCTCTGCGGGTCGCTGGCCAGGAATGACGTGACAGACACAGTCATTTATTCCCCGTCTGCGGGTCGCTGACCAGGAATGACTGTGACAGACACAGTCATTTATTCCCCGTCTGCGGGTCGCTAGCCAGGCATGACTGTGACAGAGCCGGACACAGTCATTTATTCCCCCTCTGCGGGTCGCTGGCCAGGCATGACTGTGACAGACACAGTCATTTATTCCCCCTCTGCGGGTCGCTGGCCAGGCATGACTGTGACAGACACAGTCATTTATTCCCCCTCTGCGGGTCGCTGGCCAGGCATGACTGTGACAGACAGTCATTTATTCACCCTCTGCGGGTCGCTGGCCAGGCATGACTGTGACAGACACAGTCATTTATTCACCCTCTGCGGGTCGCTGGCCAGGAATGACGTGACAGACACAGTCATTTATTCCCCGTCTGCGGGTCGCTGACCAGGCATGACTGTGACAGAGCCGGACACAGTCCTTCGCCGGCCATTACCGGCGTGAAATAATGTACCGACCGCTGGCCGTCAGCCTCACTGGTAATCAATAGCCAGCTCCGCATCACCCACCGATTCCTTCGCAGCTGCGCGCAAACCAATCACAGATTCTCCGCGAGTGGCTTCGTTGCGGCTCCTGTAGCTCATATGACGAGGTTAGTTTGTATCTAGATACAGGTTGAAGCATCTATGCTCATGATTTTTGGCGAAACTTTTGCAAATAATCACTGTTGGCCCGTCCGCAGACGATAAACCAAGTTAATTAGCTTGCTAGGACACTGGCACAGCTGCAATTGACTCATGGCAGCATTGTGGGTGGACAAAAACGCCACGATGGCTGAAATCAGCTGGGCAGTGTAACAATGTAAATTCCAGTAGCGACATCATGCTGTTTGGTCAACAAATGAGCTGTTCAGCACCATAAGACCTTCTCGCCTCCTCTAAACGGTGTACTGAAGCCAAGTCAACACCGGGACGCATGCTATCAAGCTATAAAGACGCCACAGTATTATGTGCTGCGTGCATTACTTCTCTCCAGCTGTGGCACCGCACACGCCTGCTCCCGACATGACGCCTGTAAAAACCGGCAGCTCTAAAGGAAGCCGCACGTGGTCAGCACCACATGTGTGGGCGGCTGATCTGACCAGTGACGCACCGCGACGCGCAGCCTCAGCCGCTCACCGCAGATCAGCACCACATGTGTGGGCGGCTGATCTGACCAGTGACGCACCGCGACGCGCAGCCTCAGCCGCTCACCGCAGATCAGCACCACATGTGTGGGCGGCTGATCTGACCAGTGACGCACCGCGACGCGCAGCCTCAGCCGCTCACCGCAGCGACGGAGGCTGCCCGCCACGGCCGCACCCACCGCCGGCCGACCCGCGGCCAGGGCCAAGCGCTGTGGTGCTAATGACGGAGGCTTCGTCGGGGGTTAATTACCGGAGAACTCCCAGGGTCGATATGGCGTGAGAGCGGGGGTGGGGGCGGGAGCGGGGGACGGGGGGCGGGGGGCGAGGTGGGGGAGCGGGGGGCAGGGGCAGGGGCGGGGGCGGGGGCGGGGGCGGGGACAGGGGCAGGGGCGGGAGCGGGGGACGGGGGGCGGGTGGTGGTGGGGGCGGGGGCGCGGGAGGCGAGGTGGGGGAGCGGGGGGGGGGGGCAGGGGCGGGGTGGGGGCGGGGGAGGCGTCTGTCTCACTTGTGCAGGGGCAGGTGATTGCTGAAGACGTTGCGCATGACAACCAGGTAGTGCTCGAGGCCGTCGACGGTGAAGCGGTACATGCCCAGGTACTGCGGCAGCAGGGTCTTGCCGTGACGCTCCACGATGTACTGCAACGAGAGGCATGCTGGGTTAGGGGCAGGCAGGGCAGGGCAGGGCAGGGCAGGGCAGGGCAGGGCAGGACAGGGCAGTGCAGTGCAGGGCAGGGCAGGGCAGGGCAGGGCAGGGCAGCAGGGCAGGGCAGGGCAGGGCAGGGCAGGGCAGGGCAGGGCAGGGCAGGGCAGGGCAGGGCAGGGCAGGGCAGGGCAGGACAGGACAGGGCAGTGCAGGGCAGGGCAGGGCAGGGCAGGGCAGGACAGGACAGGGCAGGGCAGGGCAGGGCAGGGCAGGGCAGGGCAGGGCAGGGCAGGGCAGGGCAGGGCAGGGCAGGGCAGGGCAGGGCAGGACAGGACAGGACAGGGCAGGGCAGGGCAGGGCAGGGCAGGGCAGGGCAGGGCAGGGCAGGGCAGGGCAGGGCAGGGCAGGACAGGACAGGGCAGGGCAGGGCAGGGCAGGGCAGGGCAGGGCAGGGCAGGGCAGGGCAGGGCAGGGCAGGGCAGGACAGGACAGGGCAGGGCAGGGCAGGGCAGGGCAGGGCAGGGCAGGGCAGGGCAGGGCAGGGCAGGGCAGGGCAGGGCAGGGCAGGGCAGGGCAGGGCAGGGCAGGGCAGGGCAGGGCAGGGCAGGGCAGGGCAGGGCAGGGCAGGGCAGGGCAGGGCAGGGCAGGGCAGGGCAGGGCAGGGCAGGGCAGGGCAGGGCAGGACAGGACAGGGCAGGGCAGGGCAGGGCAGGGCAGGGCAGGGCAGGGCCGGGCAGGTCAGAGTAATTTGGGACAAATTCAAACAATCTGATAACATTTGACATCATGCTATTTTGGTTCATGGTAGAGCTGATGTCGTAAGTCGATATTCACACATCACTTACCTGGCGCCAAACCGCTTAGGACCCCACGTGCAAATTGTAAATGATCCAGTGTAGACCAGATTTTCACGTACGCCAATACAGACCTTATGCTTTTCCAAATATGGCATATTAACCAGCTGCAAAACTTCGCGAGGGGAACGCAACAGCCAGCATGGCAAAACTCAAACGTTAGTCTCTGACGAGTACGTGCGGCATACCGGGTGGTACTCCTTGAGGAAGGAGTGCATCAGCTCCACCTCTTCACTGGTCAGAGCCTTGATGATGTACAGCTTGTCGTAGGACTGGTAGAACCTGGCGCCCGACTTGCCCGGGGAGTCCATGGGCGTCGCCTCCGCCCTGACAGGAAGGAGGACACCGGCGGGGGTCAGCGTTCACTGCTCGCTCCTGGGTTGGCTGCAAACTGCGGTAAGTGAAGGACTGGACAGACTGCCGGGTCATTTCACGGATAAGGTGAAATTGCAGTTAATTACCATACGGGTTACATGTGACGCAGACAACGAAAGCCATTGTATGCCGCCACCTACGAAAAAGTGGAACTGAACTACCGAAGTTAACTGTGCTTGGCTTTACGTCAGCAGCTATTTCCGGCAATAAACACACACGTAAACAGCATTCATCACCGTAAGGCTCAAGCGGCACGGGCTGAATAGAAACAATAAGCCCGCTATTGATCAGGAGGAAACCCAATCCAATAACATGCTAATGCGGCCAGTCAACAACACTTTCCGCGAATAAACAAACGGGGCACCCTACTCGATCTAGCACCAACTTCACCCAGCGAAGCGTGCCGCCGCCCCGAGACCTGCCACCGTCACGGAAATCGAGCAACACATCGATCCGTTCATCCAGGCAGTCGCGCCGAGTCGGCCAGTCAACCACACAGAGTCACGCGCAGTCACCCGGCCGAGTCACGACGCCTGGGTGAGTCACCCCGTTCCGGTTCGTGCCCGTCCGGATGGTCCAAGATCAGCCCGGCACGCGACACGCTGTCCGACCGTCCGACCGTCCGACCGACCGACCGACCGACCGTCCGTCCGTCCGTCTGTCTGTCTGTCTGTCTGTCTGTCTGTCTGTCTGTCTGTCTGTCTGTCTGTCTGTCTGTCTGTCTGTCTGTCTGTCTGTCTGTCTGTCTGTCTGTCTGTCTGTCTGTCTGTCTGTCTGTCTGTCTGTGTCTGTCTGTCTGTCTTCTGTCTGTCTGGTCTGTCTGTGTCTGTCTGTGTCTGTCTGTGTCTGTCTGTGTCTGTCTGTGTCTGTCTGTGTCTGTCTGTGTCTGTCTGTGTCTGTCTGTGTCTGTCTGTGTCTGTCTGTGTCTGTCTGTGTCTGTCTGTGTCTGTCTGTGTCTGTCTGTGTCTGTCTGTGTCTGTCTGTGTCTGTCTGTGTCTGTCCTGTGTCTGTCTGTGTCTGTCTGTGTCTGTCTGTGTCTGTCTGTGTCTGTCTGTGTCTGTCTGTGTCTGTCTGTGTCTGTCTGTGTCTGTCTGTGTCTGTCTGTGTCTGTCTGTGTCTGTCTGTGTCTGTCTGTGTCTGTCTGTGTCTGTCTGTGTCTGTCTGTGTCCTGTCTGTGTCTGTCTGTGTCTGTCTGTGTCTGTCTGTGTCTGTCTGTGTCTGTCTGTGTCCTGTCTGTGTCTGTCTGTGTCTGTCTGTGTCTGTCTGTGTCTGTCTGTGTCTGTCTGTGTCTGTCTGTGTCTGTCTGTGTCTGTCTGTGTCTGTCTGTGTCATGTCTGTGTCTGTCTGTGTCTGTCTGTGTCTGTCTGTGTCTGTCTGTGTCTGTCTGTGTCTGTCTGTGTCTGTCTGTGTCTGTCTGTGTCTGTCTGTGTCTGTCTGTGTCTGTCTGTGTCTGTCTGTGTCTGTCTGTGTCTGTCTGTGTCTGTCTGTGTCTGTCTGTGTCTGTCTGTGTCTGTCTGTGTCTGTCTGTGTCTGTCTGTGTCTGTCTGTGTCTGTCTGGTCTGTCTGTGTCTGTCTGTGTCCTGTCTGTGTCTGTCTGTGTCTGTCTGTGTCTGTCTGTGTCTGTCTGTGTCTGTCTGTGTCTGTCTGTGTCTGTCTGTGTCTGTCTGTGTCTGTCTGTGTCTGTCTGTGTCTGTCTGTGTCTGTCTGTGTCTGTCTGTGTCTGTCTGTGTCTGTCCTGTGTCTGTCTGTGTCTGTCTGTGTCTGTCTGTGTCTGTCTGTGTCTGTCTGTGTCTGTCTGTGTCTGTCTGTGTCTGTCTGTGTCTGTCTGTGTCTGTCTGTGTCTGTCTGTGTCTGTCGTGTGTCTGTCTGTGTCTGTCTGTGTCTGTCTGTGTCTGTCTGTGTCTGTCTGTGTCTGTCTGTGTCTGTCTGTGTCTGTCTGTGTCTGTATGTGTCTGTCTGTGTCTGTCTGTGTCTGTCTGTGTCTGTCTGTGTCTGTCTGTGTCTGTCTGTGTCTGTCTGTGTCTGTCTGTGTCTGTCTGTGTCTGTCTGTGTCTGTCTGTGTCTGTCTGTGTCTGTCTGTGTCTGTCTGTGTCTGTCTGTGTCTGTCTGTGTCTGTCTGTGTCTGTCTGTTGTCTGTCTGTGTCTGTCTGTGTCTGTCCTGTGTCTGTCTGTGTCTGTCTGTGTTGTCTGTCTGTGTCTGTCTGTGTCTGTCTGTGTCTGTCTGTGTCCTGTCTGTGTCTGTCTGTGTCTGTCTGTGTCTGTCTGTGTCTGTCCTGTGTCTGTCTGTGTCTGTCTGTGTCTGTCTGTGTCTGTCTGTGTCTGTCTGTGTCTGTCCTGTGTCTGTCTGTGTCTGTCGGTCTGTCTGTGTCTGTCTGTGTCTGTCTGTGTCTGTCTGTGTCTGTCTGTGTCTGTCTGTGTCTGTCTGTGTCTGTCTGTGTCTGTCTGTGTCTTGTCTGTGTCTGTCTGTGTCTGTCTGTGTCTGTCTGTGTCTGTCTGTGTCTGTCTGTGTCTGTTCTGTGTCTGTCTGTGTCTGTCTGTGTCTGTCTGTGTCTGTCTGTGTCTGTCTGTGTCTGTCCTGTGTCTGTCTGTGTCTGTCTGTGTCTGTCTGTGTCTGTCTGTGTCTGTCTGTGTCTGTCTGTGTCTGTCTGTGTCTGTCCTGTGTCTGTCTGTGTCTGTCTGTGTCTGTCTGTGTCTGTCTGTGTCTGTCTGTGTCTGTCTGTGTCTGTCTGTGTCTGTCTTGTGTCTGTCCTGTTGTCTGTCTGTGTCTGTTCTGTGTCTGTCTGAGTCTGTCTGTGTCTGTCTGTGTCTGTCTGTGTCTGTCTGTGTCTGTCTGTGTCTGTCTGTGTCTGTCTGTGTCTGTCTGTGTCTGTCTGTGTCTGTCGTGTTGTCTGTGTCTGTCTGTGTCTGTCTGTGTCTGTCTGTGTCTGTCTGTGTCTGTCTGTGTCTGTCTGTGTCTGTCTGTGTCTGTCTGTGTCTGTCTGTGTCTGTCTGTGTCTGTCTGTGTCTGTCTGTGTCTGTCTGTGTCTGTCTGGTCTGTCTGTGTCTGTCTGGGTCTGTCTGGGTCTGTCTGGGTCTGTCTGGGTCTGTCTGGGTCTGTCTGGGTCTGTCTGGGTCTGTCTGGGTCTGTCTGGGTCTGTCTGGTCTGTCTGGGTCTGTCTGGGTCTGTCTGGGTCTGTCTGGGTCTGTCTGGGTCTGTCTGGGTCTGTCTGGGTCTGTCTGGGTCTGTCTGGGTCTGTCTGGGTCTGTCTGGGTCTGTCTGGGTCTGTCTGGGTCTGTCTGGGTCTGTCTGGGTCTGTCTGGGTCTGTCTGGGTCTGTCTGGGTCTGTCTGGGTCTGTCTGGGTCTGTCTGGGTCTGTCTGGGTCTGTCTGGGTCTGTCTGGGGTCTGTCTGGGTCTGTCTGGGTCTGTCTGGTCTGTCTGGGTCTGTCTGGGTCTGTCTGGGTCTGTCTGGGTCTGTCTGGGTCTGTCTGGGTCTGTTCTGGGTCCTGTCTGGTCTGTCTGGGTCTGTCTGGGTCTGTCTGGGTCTGTCTGGGTCTGTCTGGGTCTGTCTGGGTCTGTCTGGGTCTGTCTGGGTCTGTCCTGGGTCTGTCTGGGTCTGTCTGGGTCTGTCTGGGTCTGTCTGGGTCTGTCTGGGTCTGTCTGTGTCTGTCTGTGTCTGTCTGGGTCTGTCTGTGTCTGTCTGTGTCTGTCTGTGTCTGTCTGTGTCTGTCTGTGTCTGTCTGTGTCTGTCTGTGTCTGTCTGTGTCTGTCTGTGTCTGTCTGAGTCTGTCTGTGTCTGTCTGTGTCTGTCTGGGTCTGTCTGGGTCTGTCTGGGTCTGGTCTGGGTCTGTCTGGGTCTGTCTGTGTTGTCTGTCTGGTCTGTCTGTGGTCTGTCTGTGTGTCTGTCTGTGTGTCTGTCTGTGTGTCTGTCTGTGTTGGTCTGTCTGTGTGTCTGTCTGTGTGTCTGTCTGTGTGTCTGTCTGTGTGTCTGTCTGTGTGTCTGTCTGTGTGTCTGTCTGTGTGTCTGTCTGTGTCTGTCTGTGTGTCTGTCTGTGTGTCTGTCTGTGTGTCTGTCTGTGTGTATGTCTGTGTGTCTGTCTGTGTGTCTGTCTGTGTGTCTGTCTGTGTGTCTGTCTGTGTGTCTGTCTGTGTGTCTGTCTGTGTGTCTGTCTGTGTGTCTGTCTGTGTGTCTGTCTGTGTGTCTGTCTGTGTGTCTGTCTGTGTGTCTGTCTGTGTGTCTGTCTGTGTGTCTGTCTGTGTGTGTCTGTCTGTGTGTCTGTCTGTGTGTCTGTCTGTGTGTCTGTCTGTGTGTCTGTCTGTGTGTCTGTCTGTGTGTCTGTCTGTGTGTCTGTCTGTGTGTCTGTCTGTGTGTCTGTCTGTGTGTCTGTCTGTGTGTCTGTCTGTGTGTCTGTCTGTGTGTCTGTCTGTGTGTCTGTCTGTGTGTCTGTCTGTGTGTCTGTCTGTGTGTCTGTCTGTGTGTCTGTCTGTGTCTGTCTGTGTTCTGTCTGTGTGTCTGTCTGTGTGTCTGTCTGTGTCTGTCTGTGTCTGTCTGTGTCTGTCTGTGTCTGTCTGTGTCGTCTGTGTCTGTCTGTGTCTGTCTGTGTCTGTCTGTGTCTGTCTGTGTTCTGTCTGTGTCTGTCTGTGTCTGTCTGTGTCTGTCTGTGTCTGTCTGCGTTCTGTCTGTGTCTGTCTGCGTCTGTCTGCGTCTGTCTGCGTCTGTCTGCGTCTGTCTGCGTCTGTCTGCGTCTGTCTGCGTCTGTCTGCGTCTGTCTGCGTCTGTCTGCGTCTGTCTGCGTCTGTCTGAGTCTGTCTGCGTCTGTGTCCTGTCTGTGTCTGTCTGTGTCTGTCTGTGTCTGTCTGTGTCTGTCTGTGTCTGTCTGTGTCTGTCTGTGTCTGTCTGTTGTCTGTCTGTGTCTGTCTGTGTCTGTCTGTGTCTGTCTGTGTTCTGTGTCTGTGTCTGTGTCTGTGTCTGTGTCTGTGTCTGTCTGTCTGTCTGTCTGTCTGTCTGTTGTCTGTCTGTCTGTCTGTCTGTCTGTCTGTCTGTCTGTCTGTCTGTCTGTCTGTCTGTCTGTCTGTCTGTCTGTCTGTCGTCTGTGTCTGTGTCTGTGTCTGTGTCTGTGTCTGTGTCTGTGTCTGTGTCTGTGTCTTGTCTGTGTCTGTGTCTGTGTCTGTGTCTGTTGTCTGTGTCTGTGTCTGTGTCTGTGTCTGTGTCTGTGTCTGTGTCTGTGTTGTTGTCTGTGTCTTTGTCTGTGTCCTGTGTCTGTGTCTGTGTCTGTGTCTGTGTCTGTGTCTGTGTCTGTGTCTGTGTCTGTGTCTGTGTCTGTGTCTGTGTCTGTGTCTGTGTCTGTGGTCTGTGTCTGTGTCTGTGTCTTGTCTGTGTCTGTCTGTGTCTGTCTGTGTCTGTCTGTGTCTGTCTGTGTCTGTCTGTGTCTGTCTGTGTCTGTCTGTGTCTGTCTGTGTCTGTCTGTGTCTGTCTGTGTCTGTCTGTGTCTGTCTGTGTCTGTCTGTGTCTGTCTGTGTCTGTTCTGTGTCTGTCTGTGTCTGTCTGTGTCTGTCTGTGTCTGTCTGTGTCTGTCTGTGTCTGTCTGTGTCTGTCTGTGTCTGTCTGTGTCTGTCTGTGTCCTGTCTGTGGTCTGTCTGTGTCTGTCTGTGTCTGTCTGTGTCTGTCTGTCTGTCTGTCTGTCTGTCTGTCTGTCTGTCTGTCTGCCTGCCTGCCTGTCTGTCTGTCTGTCTGTCTGTCTGTCTGTCTGTCTGTCTGTCTGTCTGTCTGTCTGTCTGTCTGTCTGTCTGTCTGTCTGTCTGTCTGTCTGTCTGTCTGTCTGTCTGTCTGTCTGTCTGTCTGTCTGTCTGTCTGTCTGTCTGTCTGTCTGTTGTCTGTCCTGTCTGAGTCACTGTTGATAGCGACATCGTGTGCGGCGACGCGGCACTGGATGCGGCATATCTCTGGACCGTCTGTCTGTCTGTCTGCGGCGGAAGCGGCGCGGCGGCGGCGCGGCGGCGGCGGTGGCGCAATGCATACAGTCCAGTTCCGCAGAGGTGGAAAAATCGACGAAAACTTCCTAAACTACGACAGGAAATTGTGAATCCGTGCTATGAACAAGACGCAAAGGGTATTTATCTATCGAAAGCTTCAGATGACCGATAATCCGAGGGCAATGGAAAGATAAATACATTCTGCGACATATTTCGCAACAAGAATTCAAAAGTTCTTCAGTCGTATACCAAGTTTTTGTCGATATTTTCCTCTGTTCCGCCCAGCGCCCACTATGGGCCAAGAGCCCGATCTAGCCAGCCATAATTGATTATTGACCTCATGTGGCCTTTTTCAGCCTCAGATCATTGGCATGGGCACTTCGAGCAAGTATTATGAATTTGGAAACCATTTCGTACTAATGGTTTCCAAATACTACCGTCACTAAACTACTACCGTCCAATCCCCACTTGAAAACGCACGTTAAGCGCAGCTCGGCGCTCACTGAGGCTCGCAGTCTCAGTGAGTAGAGGTGGCAAAACGTGGACCCCAGGACCCGGTCTCGAGACCCAGTCTGGACCCAGTTGGTCCCAGGCTGGGTCCCGCCAAATGATACCGGGTACAGACTGGGTCCAACTTATGTTTCATGCTGGTTTGGCGCAAGTAGGAACACTGATACGCAGGTTTCTTTATGCTGTTGGCCAATCTGAACTGTAGGTATTTGCAACTACAAGAGTTAGTTTACTTGCACTGACTGTAGAGTAGAACGTCCCACTTTTCAACAAAGTTGTCCGAACAC
>JAXIVJ010004706.1:0-80403 GCA_036785665.1 Chirona hameri | reverse complement strand
CTGCCAGGTCCCTCCACCAGCCATTCCATTCCAGGGTTTATTGACAACAAAATCACGAAATAACACCCTACATCTAAGATTTCGATGAAGCTATGTTTTAGGGGTAATCTGGGCCGTAGATTTACGCTGTGATATTTTCAGCCTCGCCCATCCAGCAGTTTTCAAGTTTTAGCCTAAAAATAATGTCGAAAATAGATGGCGCTAGTGTCTGAGACTGCAAAATGTAGATGGCGTAGTGATCGAATATGCCATTTTTGGACCCCCGAGAAAACTCGCTGGCGCTCACCAAATACCGACATTTGAACACTGATTGATCTATAAATCCACATTTTAGGATCATGCGCCACGAAAAATTACATTACAATGTAAAGCTAAGAGATCACCCCAGGCACCCACACACCCTATAATAATTATACTTAGGGAGCCATAAGTCAGTACAAAAATAAGATATTGCTTTGAAATTTGGTTTGGGCATCGTCCATACTCGGTTCTCTAAGGTCTTCTGTTTTTTTTTTTAATCTTAAAAAAAAAACTGTTGAAATTCTTTTTAAAAAAATAGTTTTTGCATTTTTGGGTGCAAAAACCAAAAATGTCGAAAATACGAGAGTCATTTGGAAGAGAATGTTTTTACTTTGTTTTGACGCTTTTTATTTGCGATTTGCATCAAAACACTATTTTCTACGATCTTTCAAACATTTACATTTTTCACAAAAAAATGACATGACATGACGTTACTAAAACGTCATTATCTCCCAAAAAAACTTCACTAATTTCAATACAAAAAAAATTGGCAGAAGACAGAATTGATGCAACATAAGATACTAGAAGTTTCACTTCGATATCTGTCATAGTACCCGTTTTCACAAAGGATTATTGCGCTGAAAAGTTTCTGAAAGATTCTGAAAGTTTTGAAAACTACACAACTTTTACATGCGATTTTTGTCTAGAAATGTCCCTCATAGTTTTGTAATATGTTAGTAAGAATAAAATATGTTGGCAAAATTGCGGTTTGGTGGTAATAAGCAAGATATGTATTGATAGAATCTTCCTGAAAAGTTTCAGGAAGATTCTATCAATACTTATCTTGCTTATTACCACCAAACCACCATTGTTTCCCATTTTATTCTTACCAACATATTACAAAATTATGAGGGAAATTTCTAGCCAAAAATCTCATGTAAAAGTTATGTAGTTTTTCAAAATTTTCAGAATCTTTCAGAAACTTTTCAGCGCAATAATCCTTCGTGAAAACGGATAGTGTTCAAGTTATTGAGAAAATCCGGGAGAGGGTGGAGTTAAAATTTACCCCTTGGCCGATTGTGTGCAAATTTGGTGTGTGGTTATGGATTTCTCAGCCGCCACTTTCCAACAAGTCAGGGGTGGGGTGCCTCTGCACGTGCGCATCCCTTTTTTGTCCCCGTATCTCAGAAACTTGCCCGATCGAATTGAAATTCACCATAGGAACATTTACTTCGCGTTCGCTCTCTGCGGCGTCTTACTGGTCGCAATCAATTGAAATTGATAAATCTAAATAAAAAAGGCATGTTTCTGGACCAATTGAATCTCAGAAATACAGTGCTGGCATTTATTTGTCTGCATCTGGTGACTAAAAGCAAAAAATTGAAATTTCAAAATATGACGTCATGAGTTACTCATACTTAGGAAGCCATACGTAAGTAAAAAATAAATATATTCCTTTTAAATTTGGTTTGGGTATTTTACACATGTGGTTCTCCAACATATATTCAGTTTTTTTTAATGTTCGATTTTTTATTTTGAGGGCATTTTGTTTTTATTGTTTGTTTCCATTTTGGGTGTCCAAAACCAAAATGTTCATAATTCCGAGGAAGCCATTTTGTAACTCTTGCCATCTGCTATCTTTTGACGTTTTTTTGCATCGCATTTTGCTTATAATACGGCATTTGTACGGGTCTGGTAATGTTTGGCTGCTCTTTTTTCGTCAAACTCGTGTGTAGTGACGTCACTAAATTCGCTATCGCGATTTTGTCGACGAAATTGCTTCATGTTTGCACAGAAGACGTACCATTGATGTAGGAGATGGTACCCGAAGTTTCACGCCGATAGAGTTATTGGTCTTGAGATATTGCGAAAGTTCGTCAGGGGGTGACCCCCCCCCCCCCCCCAGCCAATGGCGGGTTAACTGGCATTTTCCATCAGTCATGCTTGCATATTTTTGCCTTCGTAGCTATTTTTGGATCATCAACATATATTCAGTTTTGTTTAATGTTTGAGAATTTTGATTTTGAAGGCATTTTGTTTTTATTTCCATTTTGGGGGTCAAAAACCCAAATGTTCATAATTCCGAGGAAGCCATTTTGTAACTCTTGCCATCTGCTATCTTTTGACGTTTTTTTTTGTATCGCATTTTGCTCATAATATGGCATTTGTACGGTCTGTTAATGTTTGGCTGTTCTTTTTTCGTCAAACTCGTGTGTAGTGACGTCACTAAATTCGCTATCTCGATTTTGTCGACGAAATTGCTTCATGTTTGCACAGAAGACGTACCATTGATGTAGGAGATGGTACCCGAAATTTCACGCCGATAGCGTTATTGATCTTGAGATATTGCGAAAGTTCGCCAGGGGGGTGACCCCCCCGCCAATGGCGGGTTAACTGGCATTTTCCATCAGTCATGCTTACATATTTTTGCCTTTGTAGCTATTTTTGGATCTTATCTTGCCCACCCCAGTGATTTTCCCTTAAAATAGGCCCTGGAATGCAGTTAATGTGAGACGAGTGTATAGTATAGCCAATAATTGAAGCTACCGGTACGAGCACCCATCAAAATGTGTGGCTTTTCAAGACGAGTGTCGACATTATTTTCAATTCGAAATCCAAAAAAAATTGACAAAGTTATAGCCAATAATAGTTTGAGCTAAACGTCAATTAAGCGTAAAAAAAAAAACTTTGTCAAAATTTAATAGATATATTGCATGAACACCGACAAGCCACCAATCAACAAATGAGTCTTTTCACGAATCATCTATTGGTAATTTTCAATTGCAAATCGGTTCAAAATTGACAAAGGTAATTACTTAAAACTGTAACCATATGCAGAATGTATCCCTAATGTATTGCAGCATGTGCTTCTATTGCGGAGAATATTGCAGCTACCAGTACGTGCCTCCAATGAAAAGGTGTGCCTTTTCAAGACGAGTGTCTGTATTATTTTTAATTGGAAATTCAATGCAAATTTACAAAGTTATGGCCAATAATATTTATAGATCATTATGAACTTGTAAGACAGCGTAATGCAAGAACAAACATTGACACAATTTAATCGATATATTGCAGGTACCGCGACCAGCCACCCATCAAAACATGCGTATTTTCACGAAGCATCTTTAGTTAATTTTCAATTGGAAATCGGTTCAAAATGAACCAAGTTATTTACTCAAAACCTGAAGTCACGTGTATAACAGGGGCATAATACTGGATGTGCTTCTACTGCAGTGAACATTGCAGTTACAGCCTACAGGTACGAACCACCCATAAAAAGATGTGCCTTTTCAAGACGAGTGTCGGCATTATTTTCAATTGGAAATCCAATGCAAATTGACAAAGTTATGGCCAATAATATGTCTAGCTCATCATGAACACATGATGCGTTTCGGTGGCGGTCGGTTCAAATAGCGAAAACGAAGTGCGGCACAAATACTAATGACGTATGCGAAACGTCACAAGATTTGCCCCTTTAAAATAGCTCCCAATAGCTCCAACGGTTTTTGCGTTGAAACTCAGCAACTAGGTCGTTTTGGAAGGAAAAAATTCAGATTTGGAGATTTCTCAGTACTACTAGATATCTCGGTTAAAAGCTAATGTTAAAGGTTCACTATTCCCTTTAAAGGTTCACTATTCCCTTTAAACGCGCGTGTGTCATGTCTCGTCACGCTGCGCCGCGGTCTGCCGGTGCAGATAGTGACGGTGGCAGTGCAGTGATGGACCCGGTGCAGATAGTGACGGTGGCAGTGCAGTGATGGACCCGGCGCAGATAGTGACGGTGGCAGTGCAGTGATGGACCCGGTGCAGATAGAGACGGTGGCAGTGCAGTGATGGACCCGGTGCAGATAGTGACGGTGGCAGTGCAGTGATGGACCCGGTGGCAGTGCAGTGATGGACCCGGTGGCAGTGCAGTGATGGACCCGGTGCAGATAGTGACGGTGGCAGTGCAGTGATGGACCCGGTGCAGATAGTGACGGTGGCAGTGCAGTGATGGACCCAGTGCAGATAGTGACGGTGGCAGTGCAGTGATGGACCCGGTGCAGATTCAGACGGTGACAGTGCAGTGATGGACCCGGTGCAGATAGAGACGGTGGCAGTGCAGTGATGGACCGGGTGCAGATAGAGACGGTGGCAGTGCAGTGATGGACCCGGTGCAGATAGTGACGGTGGCAGTGCAGTGATGGACCCGGTGCAGATAGTGACGGTGGCAGTGCAGTGATGGACCCGGTGCAGATAGCGACGGTGGCAGTGCAGTGATGGACCCGGTGCAGATAGTGACGGTGGCAGTGCAG
The DNA here is from genome assembly GCA_036785665.1 of Chirona hameri. Classification (NCBI taxonomy): domain Eukaryota; kingdom Metazoa; phylum Arthropoda; class Thecostraca; order Balanomorpha; family Balanidae; genus Chirona; species Chirona hameri. The sequence continues at coordinate 75,868 of JAXIVJ010004706.1, read as the reverse complement.
TGATGGACCCGGTGCAGATTCAGACGGTGGCAGTGCAGTGATGGACCCGGTGCAGATAGTGACGGTGGCAGTGCAGTGATGGACCCGGTGCAGATAGTGACGGTGGCAGTGCAGTGATGGACCCGGTGCAGATAGTGACGGTGGCAGTGCAGTGATGGACCCGGTGCAGATAGTGACGGTGGCAGTGCAGTGATGGACCCGGTGCAGATAGTGACGGTGGCAGTGCAGTGATGGACCCGGTGCAGATAGTGACGGTGGCAGTGCAGTGATGGACCCGGTGCAGATAGTGACGGTGGCAGTGCAGTGATGGACCCGGTGCAGATAGTGACGGTGGCAGTGCAGTGATGGACCCGGTGCAGATAGTGACGGTGGCAGTGCAGTGATGGACCCGGTGCAGATAGTGACGGTGGCAGTGCAGTGATGGACCCGGTGCAGATTCAGACGGTGGCAGTGCAGTGATGGACCCGGTGCAGATAGAGACGGTGGCAGTGCAGTGATGGACCGGGTGCAGATAGAGACGGTGGCAGTGCAGTGATGGACCCGGTGCAGATAGTGACGGTGGCAGTGCAGTGATGGACCGGGTACAGATAGTGACGGTGGCAGTGCAGTGATGGACCCGGTGCAGATAGAGACGGTGGCAGTGCAGTGATGGACCGGGTGCAGATAGTGACGGTGGCAGTGCAGTGATGGACCCGGTGCAGATAGTGACGGCGGCAGTGCAGTGATGGACCCGGTGCAGATAGTGACGGTGGCAGTGCAGTGATGGACCGGGTGCAGATAGAGACGGTGGCAGTGCAGTGATGGACCCGGTGCAGATAGTGACGGTGGCAGTCCAGTGATGGACCCGGTGCAGATAGTGACGGTGGCAGTGCAGTGATGGACCCGGTGCAGATAGTGACGGTGGCAGTGCAGTGATGGACCCGGTGCAGATAGAGACGGTGGCAGTGCAGTGATGGACCCGGTGCAGATAGAGACAGTGGCAGTGCAGTGATGGACCCGGTGCAGATAGAGACGGTGGCAGTGCAGTGATGGACCCGGTGCAGATAGTGACGGTGGCAGTGCAGTGATGGACCCGGTGCAGATAGTGACGGTGGCAGTGCAGTGATGGACCCGGTGCAGATAGTGACGGTGGCAGTGCAGTGATGGACCCGGTGCAGATAGTGACGGTGGCAGTGCAGTGATGGACCCGGTGCAGATAGTGACGGTGGCAGTGCAGTGATGGACCCGGTGCAGATAGTGACGGTGGCAGTGCAGTGATGGACCCGGTGCAGATAGTGACGGTGGCAGTGCAGTGATGGACCCGGTGCAGATAGAGACGGTGGCAGTGCAGTGATGGACCCGGTGCAGATAGTGACGGTGGCAGTGCAGTGATGGACCCGGTGCAGATAGAGACGGTGGTAGTGCAGTGATGGACCCGGTGCAGATTCAGACGGTGGCAGTGCAGTGATGGACCCGGTGCAGATAGTGACGGTGGCAGTGCAGTGATGGACCCGGTGCAGATAGAGACGGTGGCAGTGCAGTGATGGACCCGGTGCAGATAGAGACGGTGGCAGTGCAGTGATGGACCCGGTGCAGATAGAGACGGTGGCAGTGCAGTGATGGACCCGGTGCAGATAGTGACGGTGGCAGTGCAGTGATGGACCCGGTGCAGATAGTGACGGTGGCAGTGCAGTGATGGACCCGGTGCAGATAGAGACGGTGGCAGTGCAGTGATGGACCCGGTGCAGATAGTGACGGTGGCAGTGCAGTGATGGACCCGGTGCAGATAGTGACGGTGGCAGTGCAGTGATGGACCCGGTGCAGATAGTGACGGTGGCAGTGCAGTGATGGACCCGGTGCAGATAGTGACGGTGGCAGTGCAGTGATGGACCCGGTGCAGATAGTGACGGTGGCAGTGCAGTGATGGACCCGGTGCAGATAGTGACGGTGGCAGTGCAGTGATGGACCCGGTGCAGATAGAGACGGTGGCAGTGCAGTGATGGACCCGGTGCAGATAGAGACGGTGGCAGTGCAGTAATGGACCCGGTGCAGATAGAGACGGTGGCAGTGCAGTGATGGACCCGGTGCAGATAGAGACAGTGGCAGTGCAGTGATGGACCCGGTGCAGATAGAGACGGTGGCAGTGCAGTGATGGACCCGGTGCAGATAGAGACGGTGGCAGTGCAGTGATGGACCCGGTGCAGATAGAGACGGTGGCAGTGCAGTGATGGACCCGGTGCAGATAGAGACGGTGGCAGTGCAGTGATGGACCCGGTGCAGATAGAGACGGTGGCAGTGCAGTGATGGACCCGGTGCAGATCGAGACGGTGGTAGTGCAGTGATGGACTGGGAGACGGACGCTGAACTCAGTGAATACTATTCGGTGAGTGAACTGGTGAGAAATTACAGCGATCCACTCAGTGACGGATATAAGCGCGACCGCTCTGAATCCGGAGACCCAGCATCGGCCGTCAAGCGCGGCGCCAGGGAGCGCAGCGGTGTGCCTGGCCGCAGCCCATCATCAGCGCAGAGCGGCAGGAACTTCAAGGAGCACCCGGACGCCGCAATCGACAGACTGGAGAGCCGCATCACTCTGTCGCTCTCCAAGGACCTACACGAGTTCCGCGAGTCGCTCACAGCTGAGATCGGCAAGGGGAACAACCGACTGAGGGATTTGGTGCGGCACGTGTAGGAGAGGGACGGCGTGATCGAGGAGCTGACAGACGAACTGCGAGAATCGAGGTCAGAAGTTCCTGCTCTCCGGAGTGGCGTAGAGGCTGAGGTGAACTCGCGCCTACCGTGTCGCGTCCTGCCCGGCGCGGCCATGGCGTCCCGCCTGGAGCCGCCCCTGCCAGCGCGGACGGCGGCGACCGGCCGGTCTCGGCCGGACGCTTCCGCTGTCTGTGGCGCGCGCTACAGCCAGTGATCGGGCGTAAGCAGCAGCACGCAGAAGCGCCAACCATCACACCTGACGCACTCAATAACTATTACGTCATGGTAGGACCTGCCACAGCCGCCGGGGTGCCAGCGCCAGCAGCTGACCTGTCCCAGTTAGGCTACCTCGCGTGATAACTAGCTCTTTTAGCGTCCAACCCACGGACATCAACACATTGTACGCAACTTTACTCGGCATGAAACCATCGACATCCACTGGCCTAGACGGAGTGAGCATCGCTATGTTTCAGAAATTATTTGCTGGCTTTGGTTATGTGCTCCTGGACATTGTGAACTCCAGTTTGACTAGCGGAGTGGTGCCAAGAGAGTGGAAGCACGCCATGATCACACCCATTCCCAAAGGGAAAGTCGCCAGTAACCCCTCTGACACGCGCCCTATTTCCATTTTGCCTGGCGTAATGAAGATAGTCGAGCGAATTACGCAGAGGCAGCTTGTGGCTTATCTAGACTCCCACCGTCTCCTAGCCTCAGCTCAGCACGGGTATCGAAAATACCACTCCACAGAAACAGCGCTAAACGTAATAATCGATCGCGTCTTCCGCGCAATGGACAATGGCGAAATTTCCATCTTGGTCTTGCTCGACAATTCGAAATGCTTCGATGTCGTTCCTCGCCAAAATCTCCTGCAAAAGCTCGCACACTACGGTGTGGAGACTCGGTGGTTTAAGGACTATCTGTCGGGGCACACGCAGCAGGTGCGCGTGCGCGGCGCGGACGGTACCAACATCACGTCACGGCCCCGAGACAACATCGGCGTCTATCAGGGAGGCAGCCTCAGCTGTGTGCTTTTTATGCTTTATGCTAACGACCTCAGTCTGCACGCGCCTGACGGCGCTACCATCGTACAGTTCGCAGACGACACCCAGATTTTAGTCACTGGCAAGAAACATGACCTGGCCAACATCATTTTGCTCATGGAAGCAACGCTTGATATTCTCTATCGGTGGTTTTGCCAAAACGGCTTGAAGGTAAACATGGCAAAGACGCAGATGCTCGTACTCGGCACACCGGCTATGCTTAGGAACCTCCCGCCCATCACTGTCAAGTTCGGCGGAATAGTTGTTGGCGATGCGAGTTCCGTTAAGAATTTAGGAGTGCAGCTTGATCGCCATCTCAGCTTCCAAGCACATATTGACGCCATGACCTCGAAATGTACAGACATTCTCATTGCACTGAGCCACGCACGCCACGTTTTGCCCGCAAACACATTGCAAATCATCGTCGAGGCACTTGTTCTGTCAGCGGTGCGGTACTGTATGAGTGTGTATGGTTCGTGTGGGGTAACACAGATGCATCGCATTCAGAAGATTGTGAACTTTTGCGCTCGTGTGGTCAGTGGGAGACGACGTTGTGACCGCATTTCTGACGTCATCGAACAGCTCGGCTGGATGCGAGCCACCGAACTTGCCGAGTACCACACCGTATGCGCAGTACAGCGTGCGATCACCACAGGCCATCCCGCTGGTCTCTGTGACATCATCGGGCCGCGTGCTCGAGAGCTACACCAACACACCACCAGGCGCGCTGACCTCATCACCAGACCGCGAATCCGAACCGAGGCCGGACGACGTAGGCTGTGCACTCGCGGTGTCGAACTGTTGAACAGTTACGGGCTGGATCCGGATGCACCAGCTTTCCGTGCTAGTCTGAAGCGTGCAATATTGGCAGCACGACCCTGATGTGACTGATGTGACTCCGAGCGTCTTATCTGCACCGTGTTAGCTGCTTTAGTGACTCTTAGCCCCATCTCTTGTTTTATCTGTATTGACGTGCCAGGTGAAAAGCCATCATTGATGTGGACCCTCGGTGAAAATATATCTGTATCTGTATCTGCTGTGCCGGCTGCCCCTGGTCAAGGTCAGACCACCGTGACGTCACAGCCAGCTGATCGCCGGGTCGGCGGGGATGGGGTGAGGCCGGGCGAGTCAGCCCCGGCTGCAAATTCCCGAAGTGTAACAACCATTCGCACCAATTCAATTGATTGGTCGAATATGACGTCACAGTGACGTTGCAGTCTCCCTACCATTTTAACCAACGATTTTGTGAAATAGAGATATCGCATCGGAAGAAAAGCTTCCACAGCCATAAGCCTTCGTGGCTCCGTGGTAGGATGCTCGCCTTCTAAGCGGAGGGGCGCTGGTTCGAATCCTGGCGAAGGCGAATTGGTTTTTAGTCACCAGCGAATCTTAGGCAGACCCGATCGGAAGTAATGGCTTCGAGCGAATCTTAGGTTTCGTCCCGATCGGACTTAATGGCTACGAGCAAATCTTAGGTTTCGTCCGGAACGGGGGCCCGGCTTCCACCGCGCCGACCGGCGGGACCCCCGCTGGCGCCCGTTCAGTAATCGATGGTAGGGCCCCAGCCAGCGGACGCTCTGCCCCATCACTCGCCGCCGCACGCAGCCTTCGCCAATAACGAAACGCTGATCCTTCTTATGATACACCAATATCCAAAACTATGTATGACAGAACATTTTGAGAGAATACAGAAAAATATTTTGTATATCATTATTTACAAGCTTTATGACTTTATCCAAATGTCTTTCAAATAGCTTTAAACTAAATGAAAGAATAGTTCATACGTTCCGTTGTCAGTGCAGTCTATCGTAAATTTCCGATAGCGTTAGTGGACATGCGCAATTTGCAATGTGAACTTGCGAGCATTGAAGACCCCGAAATATGTCCTTGCTCTTAATGGCTACGAGCGAATCTTAGGCCGACCCGATCGGACATAATGGCGTAGGCCTGTTAAAGAGACATTGCCACCTCGCAGGCCAATATGGAGCTTTTGGTGTACATCGGTAGATTAACCCGCGCACTGCAGGGGGGGGGGGTGATTTCCGCCCCCCCCCCCTCAGGTTTTTCAAAGATAGCGAAAAACGGCGGCGCGCAGCGCCGCCGGGTTTTCGCACACCTGTCAGGACATCAATTTCGCACACTTTGAAGAAGAAAAAAATCCTAGGGTCATCTCAGGTCAGGTCACCAGACCAGGTCAAGTGACCCCACCTCCAAAAATGTTTGCAGTTGTGCCAAAGCCAGTTTTTTCACCGATCAGTTTGAAACTTACAGGATGTCATGAGGTCATACGTACTTACAATTCGTGTATCTCGGAATTTTGATATCGGTGACCTAAGGTCAGGTCAATTTCGTAACCTCCCCATACTAGGTCAATGGGGAAATATACAAATGCTAAGGATATGCATGATATTAGCCCAATTACTTCTGGATCATGTTATTATAGGATATTATTGATGATCCAAGTGTAAGTTTTGTTCAGTGACCCCTATTGGGTCATTTAAGGTCATGCGAGGTCACCATCACTTTTTTGTCCATAACTCCGGACATAATGAATATAGAGAAGTAAAACAGACATCAATGTGTTTGTCTCGTCAAGACACGTCTTCCCATATGCAACATGCCCTACTTGGGTCACCACTTGACCTTGACCTGAGGTCAATTTTTTAAGTTAACTTAACAAGATCACCATGTATATCATTCAAAGCGCCTTGACAAGATACACACAATGACGTAAACAGTTTTCCGTTATCTTTATTACATACAAAGTTAATAGCGAAAAACGATGTAGCAAAAAAACGTCATTTTGTTCTTTTTTTACCTCTGGAGCCTCAAATATTGACCTGAGATCAAATTTGAGGACACCTTAGCGATTGCAAATTTCACTGTCTGGCGTTTGCTTTTTCCGTTTGTTTCTAACTAGCATAGTTTCTGAGATATGGGAATTTCTGGAGCGATGTCCTAAAACAGGAAAAAAACTGGAAAATTTGACCTTCGATGACCTCTGGTGACCTCAATTTTGACCTGACCTAAAAAAATACGAAATACTTTCGATAGAACATGTATCAAGCTATCAAATGCCGTTTTCCGCTTCTCGCTACGTAGCGTAGTTTCTGAGATCTCAGGGGGGGGGGGGCAGAAATCACCCCCCCCTGCAGTTCGTGTTCGGCGCAAAGCCCCTGCAGTGCGCGGGTTAACGTGTCCGATTTCACCTGCAAAATTTGGTTCCCGAAACTCCCCCCATTAGATCAAACAATACATTTGCACCACTCATGCTTGCCAAGCATTCGTAAAATTGGAGTCGCCACATCACTATTTATAATTACTTCTTTGCGGACTGTTATTTTCTTTTGAATGTTGCAAACTCAACATCACCATTCCGTCAGTGCACTTTAAAATTAAAACGCGTATGCAGTTAATTATATGTTCAACAACCTTAGCCTCTTTCATAATAAAACAGCAAGAATTGCTATGGCTCGACTTTGGGAACGTAGGAGTTATGTGGCCTATACCTTATAACACAGACTTTTTCAAGGTCAAGTCTCGGCGAATTCGTACGCTTCGGCTTTGGGCGGGCCCTAATTTCACAGCCAAACTGGATGAGAGCAGCCATCATGAATCTAGTACTGTGTACATCTGGGACCAACGTTTTGGAGTCAGAAATAAATACAAAATAAATTGCTGCTACCCTGCTTTAGGTGCTGCAGGAGCAAGTTTGAGCTTGAGCATACACGATTGTTCCCCTTTCATCCTCACCTTTCATTTAAGTTGCTTTTTAGAAATCCTCCCGAGGTGGCAATATCCCTTTAACTACTCGATCGGACTTAATGGCGGGGTTAAGTTAGGTCATAAATATAGGTTAGGTTAGGTTAGTTTAAGGTCAAATCGCTGTTAAGATCATTAACAAGGGATTTATTTCGGGGTCTTCACTGATGGCAAATTTAAATTGCAATATACGCAGTGCCAGTGGACATTTACCATAAGCCAGATCGCCAGTTGCCAGGACCCGTTTACATGAGCAAAATATGCGTATTTTTTGCTTATCGTCAGTTTCGCGGACTCATGTAAACGGGGTCATTGTAACGGATTTTACAACACATCTGTTTTGAGCTCTGTTCGGTACATCCACTATTGCTCCATCGTTGAATTGGTGACGTATAGCACAGTGTGACGTCAGCTAGCGAAACGCGCTAGTAGCGTGTACCGAACAGCACTCATGTCAACACGATACCGAAGTGCTGCACATGCCGAACACGCGTCACACTAAAACCAAGGTCGTATAAGAGAGGTAGAGTCATCCGGGGATTTTGGCGCCCCAATCGCTCAACATTAGTGTGACGTCACTACTGCTGTGGTCCGACTCGGCTGTCACCGCACGCGGCTCGGTGTGGTGCGAATATTTCGAAAGGGATACGGATAGTTGCGCCTAAGGTACGATCCTATTTAAGATTACGTTTACCGCGGATAAATATCCCTCCCTTAATTCATGCTGAGGGGGAGACGGCCATACGCTGCCCCGGTCTGGCTGAGGGGCGAGACGGCCATATGCTGCACTGGTCCGGCTGAGAAGCGAGACGGCCGTTCGCTGCCCCGGTCCGGCTGAGGGGTGAGACGGCCGTACGCTGCCCCGGTCCGGCTGATGAGCAAGATGGCCGTTCGCTGCCCCTGTCTGGCTGAGGGGTGAGACGGCCATACGTTGCTCCGGTCTGGCTGAGGGACGAGACGGCCTCACGCTGCCCAGGTCTGGCTGAGGAGCAAGACGGCCACACGCTGCCCATGTCTGGCTGAGGGGCGAGACGGCCACACGCTGCCCCGGTCCCAATGAGGGATGAGACGGCCATACCCTCCCTCAGCCCCGGTCCGGCTGAGGGAGGAGACGACCATACAATGCCCCGGTCTGGCTGAGGGGTGAGACGGCCATACCTGGAAATATTGCAAATGACATTGTTTTGGCTTGATGTTCAAGATATGCTAAAAAAAACTTTAAAAAATATAGACTTGCAACATTACTTACTTATCTAACGGCGACGACTTCAAATTGCCGCTCTCGTCAACACCCGTCAAAAGACCAAAACGCTCGAAAGCGCAGCTGCGGCGACGGGGCTGGCCATGACTGGACCACAGCACCAGTGACGTCGGCGCTAATGCTGAGACGCTCGGCAGCCGATACATGGGGAATCCCGGGATGACACCTCGGACTAAAACAACGACGTGGTGAGTGATCTTGGAAGGCATAAGGCATTGACAAATAGACCGAGAGATTACATTTATAATACATGTCACGTCGAGTTGAGTTATTCACGTTCAAGCCTTTGAAGGCCGGACTAACTATCAAAGCCCAATACTGTTTCGGGCTTCAGGAAGAAGATTGCATTATTGTGGACTGGTTTTGGGGTTTAACACGCCACTTTAACGGGGGGGGGGGGGGGCGAAAAACGCCCCCTGACGAACTTTCTCAATAGCTCACAAACCAATAGCGCTATCAATGTGAAACTTTAGGTACCTTCTCCTCAGGGGCCCGGGAACAGGGGGGGGGGGGCAGCGGGGGCGCTTGCCCGCCCCCCCCCAACTTGGGTGAACAGAAGTTTCCCTAAAAATGAGCTCTTTCAATTTTCGTCACAAAAAGTTATATAAAATATGAAAGCCTCTTAACCCTATTTGTAACAGGCTCCTGGCTACCCCTATTTGTAACAGGGGGGGGGGGGCGGATTCCGCCCCCCGGAGATCTCGAGATCTACCCGTCCGATTTTCAAAAATGAAACGGTTTTTGGTTCCCCTCAACACGATATACATTTATAAATAATAAAAAAATATAAATTTGGGATAGGGGGGCAACAGGGGGGCAAAAACTACAAATTTTAGTGGTATTTTTGATCCAACATAGCTTTTATGTTTATCGACCGATTTTAACACAACTAATAGGAATCGATAGAGATTGAATCGGAAATTGATATATGACGGCGACGTTTGAAAATTCAAAAATCATAGGCGTGTGCAGGTCACTCAATATGGGGGTGAAGTAAATGCGTAATAAAACCATTTTTTGATGTTGTTTTTTTGATAAATGAAATGGTATGTGATTGAGACATTAGAAAAACAGTTATAAATCATATTTTTGCCATAGGCGGTACCAGGTTAGTGAAAAAGGGGGGTAAAATTGGGAAAAATATTAACCGCAGACAAGTTGCTACCCAGCACTATAAATATGTTACTGATCATAGATAGCTCCTTTTTGCATGTTGTACTTCATCATAGGCGTATCCAGGATCCAAATTAGGGCGGCGCAAGACCTTTTGATAAGTATATTATCCGCTATTATGATACTAACTAGTCAACAGTGACTATTTCACTTACAACTTCAATTAACATTGCTTACCCCCCCTTTTTACCCTACCTGGACTCGCCTATTATCTTATAATCGTTCGTAGAGTAGCCTGTGGTGCGTGTTGCATCCGAAAACTGCAGTATGTTATGTCATTGTACGCCCATGCCTCTTAGTTTCCTTGCAATAATGACCCCCTTTCTTCCATTCCTGAGCGCACCTCTGCAAAAAAATGACTTTATTCCCTTTTCTGGTCTCATATGTGCATATATTATTATAAGTTAAACGTATATTGCGCCGTTATCGCTGGCATATCGTCATCACCATGCCAGTCACCCCCCCCCCCTTTTCATGTTCCTGAAGACGCCCCTGAAACTCTATATGTAGTAAATTATGCAAATAATGGAAGCAGAAGCTATCTTTTACATCTTGATAGCTATAAATGCCTCTTACATTGCTCTATTGGCTTCCCGCCAAGCATTGAATACTTCCTGGAAACCCTCCCTTTTCAAGCCCCTGAAACCGCCTCTGCCATGCAATTTTGTATGATATTTCATTAGCATCATCTAATTTGCACTTGTTGCAATCACGGTAAGCCGATGTAACTCCTTCATACTTGATGCAGTTAGGAAGAAACCGTGAAGATCGCATTTCCGTATTTTCGCCAAATGTCGCCTCCGAACCCACCCAAAACTGTGCCCTGGAACCGCCTCTGTTCAAGTTAAGAACTCAAAATTTTGACTCCAAATGAGGAGTTCAATTCTATGAAAAGTCCCAAAATGTCATGGGCCTGCTCCCAGCCGTTCTGGAGATATCTGCGAAAAACATGAGGGGGGCGGAATTCCCCCCCCCCCCCTGTTACAAATAGGGTTAAATAAAATTATGATTTATTATTATATATTCATTACAAAAAAGTTATATAAAATATGAAAGTCACTTTCATTTTTTTCCGTTTTCTTTTATAGCATGTCATAAGTATTATTATTATATAGCTTTGCCTTTATAGCAGTATCCTATACCTTTCTTTTCCTTCCTTTTCCTTTTTCCATTGTGTCCTATGAGATATAATTGAAAACTTTGGTAGCAGTACATTTGGTAGCAGTTATCTGCTTGGCGCGTCGACGTTAAAATAACGCACTGACGGCGATACACATCTGCTGCATTTGTGTTATAAGTTTATCCCACGTCAACGTTACGGATGCGGTCAAACTGGCGTGCGGCCCTCTAGCTGTCCTCTCTGTCTGCCGACGGAGCGGCAATTGCAAGCAAGAGTTATCGTAAATGTCGTAGGTTACCGTGATACAGTGATGAAGCGGTCGGTGCAGCCCACACTCGCGGGCTTCTTCAAGAAAAACAAACGTCAGGCGTCAGGTACGAGTATTTTATCAGACGACAGGCGGGTTTACAAAGGCATACGGTTCATAGCAGGAAACGAGGGTTGGGGGAGGGGGATGGCATGACCCCCACTTTTACATAATTTTTGTTTTCTATGTTAACCCGCGCCGTGTTGGGGGTGGGACGTTTAGACGCCCCCCCCCCCCTAAGGTTTTTCGAGGATAGCGAAAAAACGGCGGCGCGCCGTTTTTGCCGTTTCAAAAACGGCGTACGGCGCCGCGATTTCAGCCGTCTTTTTTGGCACACCTGCTCGGGCATCAATTACCCACATTGTGTGCAATTCTTGACCACAGGTCACGTGACCACAGGTCACGTGACCACACCTCCAAATAAGTTTGCGGTCGTACCACAGCCACAGTTTATGGCCGATCGGTTTCAAACTTACAGGATTTCATCAGGTCATAAATACCAATTCGAATATCTAAGATGTTGTATATCGGTGACTTAAGGTCACCGGTCGGGTTATTTTCGTGACCTCCCATTATAAGTCAATGGTAAATATTAAAATGTTTCGTTTTCCGAGGATACGCATGATATCAGTCCAATTCCTTCTGGATCATGTTATCATAGGCTATTATTGATGATCCAGGTTACATTTTTGTTCAGTGATCCCTACAGTTTCAGCCGAGGTCAGCAGAGGTCACCAACACTTTTTGTGTCAATAACTCTAGATATAATGAAGATAAAGAAGTGAAATCGGCATCAATGTGTTTGTCTCGTCGAGACACGTCTCCCAATATGCAACATGACCTACTTGGGTCGCCACTTGATCTTGACCTGAGGTCAAATTTCTAAGTTGACCTAAACTGATCCAAATTAATGTGATTCGAAGCGCGTTGACGAGACAAACATGATGGCGTCAACATTATTATCTTATCTTTATTAGGTAAAAAGTTATTTCCGAACGTTTTGCCCAAAAATAACCATTTTGATATTTGTTGACCTCTGGAGCCTAAACTATTAACCTGAGATAACATTTGATGACACGATATGATTGATTATTTCAAGAGCTTGCGATTGCTTCCTTCTGTTTGTTCCTAGCTATCAAAGTTCCCGATATATTTGGGGGTTCCTGGAGAAACGTCCTAAAACTGGAAAATCTGACCTTTAGTGACCTCTGGTGACCTCAATATTGACCTGAACCAAAACATGTTAAAATAATTTCAAAGTGGTTTTTGATGAGCTTTCGAACCGTTTCGGTTTTCCAATGAGGAAAATTTGAGAGCGAAAAGGTGCACCAAGATGAGAAGTGAGAAGATTGCGCAAAAAAATGGTTTCGCCCCCCCCCCCCCAACTTTAAAATCGTTCCTGGGCCCATGCTTCTCCTGCATCAATTGCAAGTCTTGACTGATTTTTGTATGATGGCTTTTTAACCCGGCAGTCACTGGGGTATATTCTGTAACACGACTCACTGTGGGGGGGGGGGGGGGCTTTTTTAGCCCCCCCCCCCCCCTGGTATCTTCAGAACCAATGATCGCAGCTGGACGCACAAGGCGGCATTCGAAAGCGCTCAATGAGATAAGCCTAACTCAAAACTTAAAAATGTCAAATTAAGGTCAAATGTCAGGTCACGGTCAAGTCAAACGTCAAAATCGAGGTATTTGAGTTTATGGACAATACTTGCCATCCATGGCCTTCGATTGCGCCTATAATCACCCAAAGTGCTGTCAAAAGTATGATACATATCCCACATGAGCTAAAGTGAGATTGTTGGAAAATATCAAGGTCAAGGTCAGGTCACAAAAGGTCACTACACACAAAATATCTACGAAAGTCATGCAGCACATGTTTTATGGATGCTTTTACGCGTAGAATTCGATAGTGGTAGTCATTTTACCACCTGACTTCATTTACGTGAAGATAGTGAAGATAGTGTCAAGTTCAGGTCAAGTTCAGGTCACTGAAGGTCAAAATTTGAAATTGATAAATCGAAATGAAAAAAGCATGTTTCTATATCAGTTGTATCTAAAACAAACAGTGCTGGCATTTATTTGTCTGTATCCGGTCAATAAAAGCCAAAAAACGCAATTTCAAAATATGGCGTCATGATTTACCCATACTTTATATACCATGACAGTCAAAAAGATGATATCATTTTGAAATTGTGTATGGTAGTTGCTAATAATTTCGAGATAATTTAAATAATTTCGAGATAGCTGGTTTGTAGCCCTTGCAATTGTCTACATTTTAGGGTTTTTGGATTGCATTTTGCTTCAAATGCAGCATTTGTACGGCTTGGCAAAGTTTAGCCGATTTTGGTGTCAAAATCATGTTTAGTGACGTCACTAAATTCACTATATCTCGAAAAATTTCTGACGAAATTTTTTCATTTTTTTCTTAAAAGGTGTCAAAATGATGCCCGGAAAGGTACTGAAATTTTGCCGTCGATATCTGGATTATTCATTGAGATATTCCTGATATTCCTAAGGGGGGGGGGGGGGGGGGCTAACCCCCCCCCCCCCAGTGACTCGCGGGTTAAGGGAAATAATTACCTTTTCTCACAAAAATGGAGTTAGCACTTGAAATCACCAGACGAGACCAAAATATGTTGTAAATTCATCACATTTTGCACGAAAACTCTCCTACCGAAAGATATTTCAAGTTATAGTTGATAAGCGTTCCACACTTTTAACGACCGGTACTTGCAAGTACTTTTGGTCCTCATCAAACTGCGGGCTTTTCCCGTATTGCTTTTTTACGCAATGGAGTGGAAAATGTATTGTGCGTTCTGCTTGTTGTGATTATATGCCCGGCGATCCTCTAAAACTAACAGCGATTGGAAAAAGTGCCAATAAAATCGGAAGCTCATCGATGCATATCAACTTTTTTGGGGGTTTTGACCACCAAAAATAAAATAAAAACGGAAAAATGACCACAAGCTTTAGTTTATCATGACCACAAGCTCATAGTGGTTGCGACCCTCAATTTGTGAAAATCGCTTCGTTTGTTTTCAACATAAGGAGTTTTGTATAATTTGTCTGTGTCTGTATATAACACTATGCTTTATATTATCATGAAAAATAATATTTTTTCTCCAAAAAACTAACAAACAATAACACGAAACTGGCAATTAAATCGGAAGCGCATCGATGCACATCGACGGCGACCTATTTAGCGTCGGCGATTTGTTTACAAAGTCATTGTCATGCTTCTCGGCGCACTTAAACATTTGTGGCAAGTTGTTCCTGATTATATGCTGCGAAGCGGGTATCGTCAAAGGCTATCTCCCATATTCTCGTTTAGTATACCCAAGTCCCGCAGCAAGCTTCGTAAATGACGTCACTGGTGCCATTCTTGTGTAGCATTGCAAAATATATCTGATTTTGATTTGAAAGCTAATTAAAGACTTATTCAAAGTATTTTAAGTTTGAATTTTCTTGTTAATAATTATTAAAGGTATTTTATCACTGTATTTCATAGTAGTTGACACTTCAGAAACTTATGACGTAATAATATTGTACCCAATATGCATTTCCCTCGCCTTTTGCTACTGTGGCGCAGTGCCGAGTGCTTTGCGAATACTTGCTTGCCTGGGGTTCAAATCATTCCGCCCTTATTTCATTCGAGTTGGTATAGTTTGCATGTTGTTGTTATTCATGACTTATACTGATAGTCAGTCATGCATCACGGATGCTTCATGAATTGCTTCACGGATCAGTTTGATCGGAAACGTCACAGAGCCTCCAAAAATGTCGCACTCGATGTAAACAATGGTAGGGAAGGACGAATTTGTAAATGACCTTCATGAAGTACACAAGGTACTTGTTTTGTATTTTTTCCGAACTTACAACTTTGAAGTTGGGAATAATTTTATTTAATTCGTATATTTAAATAAAATAATTTTAAAACCATAACGGTAGCCTAAGAAATTGTTGCTAACAAAATCAAAAGGTCATTATTTCTCTTTAAAGTATGAGTAGCTCAGGACTTATTTGTTTAAATTGGGTTTTTTCAATATTTAGCCCTCACCCTGGTGGGGGAGGGGGTAATTTTGTCCCCCCCCCCCCCCCCGAGGTTTTTCGGGAATAGCGGGGAAAACGGCAGCGCGTACCGCCGGTAAATTTGGCACACCTATTCGGGCATCAATTACCCACATCTTGTGAAAGTGTTGACCTCATGTCATTTCAGGTCAGGTCACCAGGTCACGTCAAGTTACCTTACCTTCAAAAATGTTTGTTGGCGTGCCGAAGCCACAGCGTCTGTCCGAGAGATGTGCAACTTGCAGGATTGCATAAGGTCGGTGGCGGTCGGTTCAAATAGCGAAAACGAAGTACAATAGAAATACTAATGACGTATGCGAAACGTCACAACAATTGTACCTTTAAAATAGCTCCCAATAGCTCTAACTGTTTTTGCGTTGAAACTCAGCAAATAGGTCGTTTTGGGAGGAAAAATGTCAGATTTGGAGATTTCTCAGTACTTCTGACAATCTGGCTATCTCAGTTAAAAACTCAATAGACCAACATTTAGCCTCTTTGTGCCCAGACAGGACACATTCTATCATGTATAGGCCAATGCTGCAGCTGGTCCTTAGGTTCATTTAAATTTCAGCCTTTAGGGAGCCCAATCCAGCATAATAACAGAGCCCATTATAACATAGGTACTCTTGCATACATAGGGTCCATTTTCACCAAAGGAAAGGGCCCACTCAGCAAAGGGGGCCCACTCAGCAAAGCGGACCCACTCAGCGAAGGTGACCCATTCAGCAAAGGAGGCCCACTCAGGTCTGTAGAAGACAGATTATGTCTTACAGAGGGCCCGTCCGACCTACAGAGGGCCCATTTTGGTCTTCAGAGAGTTCACTCTGACTGATCCAGACTCCAGAGCTAACTCTGGCCTCCAGAGGGTTCACAGTACACACTGACCTCCAGAGGGACACTTTGGCCCCCAAAAGGCCCACTTGGACCTCCAGAGGGTCCACTTTGGCCACCACAGGGCCCACTCTTGACCTCCACAGGGCCCACTTTGGCCTCCAAAAGGCCCACTCTGACCTCTAGAGGGCAAACTATGACCTCCAGGGGGTCCACATTCCACAGTCCGCACTGGCCTCCAGATGGCCTATTCTGGCTTGAAAAGGGCTAATTCTGGCTTGATGAAGATTGAAGAGCCCAGTTTTGGACCCAAACTCCACACAGCCACTCAGTTGGAATGATCTCAAATGTAAATAATAGGGTAGAAAGGAGAAAGTCATAGGTTATCATGATACAATACCTATCACTGCAACATCAAATAAACTGTCTTATGACACAACACACAAACTCATACAACTGTAGCATTGTAACAATGAATGAAGTATGCCATCTGTCTAAGGACGAAGGAGCCCACCATGGCAAAGGTCCTAGCAGTCCTGTTTTTGACTGTTGCTGTGTGGGGACTTTTGACCAAATCCTTGATCTGCTGCTTTTTATGACAGATACAGCCATATATAATTATTGTGATATGTGTAACACTACAAAACAAAACCATTGTGCTGTTTACAAACACATAACACATTGATGAAACTTGAACATACAGCGTGATTTGATACATGGCTTCTGATCATCAGGACGGAGGTGTGGCAGCCAAGCAAAATCTCATCCAAGGGGCTCTGACTGACTGTCCGGTGCCTGCTGCATGCATACATGACTTGTGCAAGCACAGAACATGCAACACAAAATCACTGCCATTGGCATTATTGGCTTTGTACACAGGTCATGTCACTAGATAACGTTGTAATAGGATAAACCACCCTTGTGTTGTGTCAGATGGTAAAATTGTATGATTTCACATGTTCTAAGAAACAAAATTGAAATGTTGTTTCCACTTGTCTTTAAAAATGTATGAGGCAAATGTAAGTTTGGTTGATTCTGAAAAGAATTGATTGTGGCAAATTGTCATTTTATACATTTTACTAGTAGGAAGCAGACAAGTTAGGTAAAAAAAACAGGAAAGTTTCAGGTGTTTTGGTTGGTTTTAAATCAAATTTCAAAATAATAACGGAAATTGATTACCTACATAAACTCACTGCAGGATTAAATCAGAGGTATGTATCACATGATTTTTAAGCCAAGTTAATTGACACTTCTCACCAGATCATAAATAGGATAGACTGCAGTAACTCAGACATGTCCTAACCTCATACTTTTCATGCTATCAGAATGTTAACAATACAAACACACTAAAGAACTGTGCGCCAGTAGGTATCATCTGCAGTCTGATAGCATGAAGTCTGAAGTTAGTGTGAGGTCTGAAGATTGGACTTCTACGTCCCTAACTACAATTGTAGTAGACAACCATACACTACACATCCTAATGCAAGACTTTTCATGTTATTCATCATGTAGCCAATACCAATACTGACACACAATGCTAATAGCATGAAACATCTGGCATTAGAATGTGTCCGGGGTTATGGTTGTAGGTATCAATATATATTTCAATTTACTTACCTTGCTGAGTGATTCCATCAGTATTCATTTCTCTCATTCACAATAAGTGTTACCTAACCTAGGTAGGTACCACTAGACCAACGCGCGTAAGTCCAGTCCTTCCGTTCACCACTCTCAAACTATTAATTGAAAACCTCAGTCTCGAGTCAATGAGCTGAATGAACCTCAACCTCCGATGTCTACAGCACAAGCACCCGCAAGTCCTGGGTCGTGGCTTACGAATGCTTTTATGTAGCCCAAACGTCGCAGGATTGCATTGGTCGTGTCGCCACCAGGATACATAGCAGTATCGTCATGAATTCATGATCACACGTCAACGCATGGTACGTCCTTGGGTACGTCAACGTGGAATTTCACAACGTTGTCGTCAAGGCCACGGTAGATAAAATACTTGTAGACCACACACACATGCTGAACTTGAGGCACGGGGTGTCGTGCCTGTCTCCGTAACCTGTCCACCCTGTCCCATGACGTCACGGTCCCATGACGTCACAATCACGGCTTCCACCAATGGGGTGGCCGAATCGGGAGTGTTCGAGACCGGCGCGGCCGCCATGTTTGTGTACATGGGCGGGGCATGACCTTATATGGGCATGAGCCTCACACTTTTTGTATTCCTCGCTTTGACATCGCCTAGCGGCGGACCCTTACAATTTAGGAGAAAATGACCGAAAAGCAAGCTGTAGAGGACATTTCAATCTAGCATTTAGTACATGGCATTTAAGGTATTCAAATGGTAGGACGTGAAAGTAGGCCAATTTAACACTATTTGAATAGGGAGCGTGTGACGTCACGTTCCCGTGACGTCACGCTATTCACTGCCTACCCCGGACAGGTCTACCTAGTATCTAGGGCCTTGAACTTGAAGAGCAAGAATTATTGCCCTGATCGATGTGCGTCAGCACGTTTTGTCAGCACGTTTGTCAGCACCAATCACGACCCAGTATTCTGCCTGCCTCATGTCACGTGACCGCAAAGGTGGGCTGTGCGAAAGGTTCCCTATCAGCGTACATACTTATCAACTTCTAAATATTATTAAATGCTCAACTTGTCAAACTGATTGTTGTGCCAACCGCATCGTCCTGCCATATGATCAACATGCCAAAAACTCACGTCTGTCAAAACAGCTACAGATTCAGATTCACATTCAGCTTCACATTCGGACCCCCTCAGAATTCACCTGAATTTCGCACACTTATGCTGTTTAACAAGCCACTTACAATGGTGAAGCCCGTTTAGGGCCACATTTAATACTTTGACCTCCAGAGGTCATCCAAGTTTCTGAGGTCACGGGGTGACCCCCTCAGAATATCATCAAAATTGATATACACATGCAGTTTGACATGCTGATTACGATTCTGAAGTCTGTTCGGCGCCACATTGAATACTTTGAGCTTGAGAGGTCATCTAAGTTTCTGAGGTCACAGGGTGACCCCCTCAGAATTTACTCAAATTTAGTGTACAAATGCAGTTTGGCACGCTGATTACGATTCTGAAGTCTGTTCGGCGCCACATTTAATACTTTGGCCAGCTTCACATTCGAATGGGCATTCGGACTCCTTCGGAATTCGCTCTAATTTCGTGCACTTATGTAGTATGACGAGCCACTTACACTATTGAAGTTCGTTGCGCGCCAAATTAAATACTTTGGCCTTTACAGGTCATCAAAGTTGATAAGTTCACCAGAGGTCACAGGGTGACCCCCTCAGAATATCATCAAAATTGGTCAACACATGCAGTTTGACATGCTGATTGTGATTCTGAAGTCTGTATGGTGCCACATTGAATACTTTGACCTTGAGAGGTCATCCAAGTTTCTGAGGTCACAGGGTGACCCCCTCAGAATGTTATCAAAGTTGGTGTACACATGCACCATGAGATGCTGGTTACGATGCTGAAGTCTGTTCGGCGCCACATTGAATACTTTGACCTTGAGAGGTCATCTAAGTTTCTGAGGTCACAGGGTGACCCCCTCAGAATTTACTCAAATTTGGTGTACAAATGGAGTTTGACACGCTGATTACGATTCTGAAGTTTGTTCGGCGCCACATTTAATACTTTGGCCAGCTCCACATTCGAATGGCCATTCGGACTCCTTCGGAATTCGCTCTAATTTCGTGCACTCATGCAGTATGACGAGCCACTTACAATGGTGAATTCCGTTGCTCGCCAAATTAAATACTTTCGCCTTTAGAGGTCATCAAAGTTGATAAGTTCACCAGAGGTCAAAGGGTGACCCCCTCAGAATATCATCAAAATTGGTCTATACATGCAGTTTGACATGCTGATTGCGATTCTAAAGTCTGTTTGGTGCCACATTGAATACTTTGACCTTGAGAGGTCATCCAAGTTTCTGAGGTCAAAGGGTGACCCCCTCAGAATGTTATCGAAGTTGGTGTACACATGCAGCATGAGATGCTGATTACGATGCCGAAGTCTGTTCGGCGCCACATTGAATACCATTTGACCTTGAGATGTCATTCAAGTTTCTGAGGTCACAGGGTGACCCCCTCATAATTTACTCAAACGTAGTGTACAAATGCAGTTTGACACACTGATTACGATTCTGAAGTCTGTTTGGCGCCACATTGAATACTTTGACCTTGAGAGGTCATCCAAGTTTCTGAGTTCACAGGGTGACCCCCTCAGAATTTACTCAAATTTGGTGTACAAATGCAGTTTGACACGCTGATTACGATTCTGAAGTCTGTTTGGCGCCACATTTAATACTTTGGCCAGCTTCACATTCGAATGGGCATTCGGACTCCTTCGGAATTCGCTCTAATTTCGTGCACTTATGCAGTATGACGAGCCACTTACAATGGTGAAG
Organism: Chirona hameri; assembly: GCA_036785665.1. Lineage (NCBI taxonomy): Eukaryota > Metazoa > Arthropoda > Thecostraca > Balanomorpha > Balanidae > Chirona > Chirona hameri. The sequence continues at coordinate 55,165 of JAXIVJ010004706.1, read as the reverse complement.
TCCGTTGCGCGCCAAATTAAATACTTTCGCCTTTAGAGGTCATCAAAGTTGATAAGTTCACCAGAGGTCACAGGGTGACCCCCTCAGAATATCATCAAAATTGGTTTATACATGCAGCATGAGATGCTGGTTACGATGCTGAAGTCTGTTTGGCGCCACATTGAATACTTTGACCTTGAGAGGTCATCCAAGTTTCTGAGGTCACAGGGTGACCCCTCAGAATGTAATCAAAGTTGGTGTACAAATACAGTTTGACACGTTGATTACGATTCTGAAGTCTGTTCGGCGCCACATTGCATACTTTGAGCTTGAGGTCATCCAAGTTTCTGAGGTCACAGGGTGACCCCCTCAGAATTTACTCAAATCTGGTGTACAAATGCAGTTTGATACGCTGATTACGATTCTGCAGTCTGTTCGGCGCCACATTTAATACTTTGGCCAGCTTCACATTCGAATGGGCATTGGGACTCCTTCGGAATTCGCTCTCACAGGATGACCCCCTCAGAATATCATCAAAATTGTTCTACACATGCAGTTTGACATGCTGATTGCGATTCTGAAGTCTGTACGGCGCCACATTGAATACTTTGACCTTGAGAGGTCATCCAAGTTTCTGAGGTCACAGGGTGACCCCCTCAGAATGTCATCAAAATTGGTGTTAACACAAAGTTGGTGTACTACATGGGTGCACCAATTATGATCAAATTCTGAGGGGGTCACCCCGTGATCTCTGGTGAACTTATCAACTTTGATGACCTCTAGAGGCCAAAGTATTAAATTTGGCGCGACTTCACTGTGGTAAGTGGCTCAGAAACTTTGATGACCTCTGGAAGTCAAAGTATTAAATGTGGCGCCGAACCCACTTCAGCATCGTAATCAGAATGTCAAACTGCATGTGTACACGAAATTTGAGTAAATTCTGAGGGGGTCACCCTGTGACCTCAGAAACTTAGATGACCTCTCAAGGTCAAAGTATTCAATGTGGCGCCAAACAGACTGCAGAATCGTAATCAGCGTGTCAAACTGCATTTGTGCACCACGTTTGAGTAATATCTGAGGGGGTCACCCTGTGACCTCAGAAACTTGGATGACCTCTGGAAGTCAAAGTATTAAATGTGGCGCCGAACGGACTTCAGCATCATAATCAGCATGTCAAATTAAATGTGTAGACCAATTTTTATGATATTCTGAGGGGGTCACCCTGTGACCTCTGGTGAACTTATCAACTTTGATGACCTCTAAAGGCCAAAGTATTAAATTTGGCGCGCAACGGACTTCACCATTGTAAGTGACTCGTCACACTGCATAAGTGCACGAAATTAGAGCGAATTCCGAAGGAGTCCGAATGCCAATTCGAATGTGAAGCTGGCCAAAGTATTTAATGTGGCGCCGAACAGACTTCAGAATCGTAATCAGCGTGTCAAACTGCATTTGTACACTAAATTTGAGTAAATTCTGAGGGGGTCACCCTGTGACCTCAGAAACTTAGATGACCTCTCAATGTCAAATTATTCAATGTGGCGCCAAACAGACTTCAGAATCAAAATCAGCATGTCAAACTGCATTTGTACACTAAATTTGAGTAAATTCTGAGGGGGTCACCCTGTGACCTCAGAAACTTAGATGACCTCTCAATGTCAAAGTATTCAATGTGGCGCCGAACAGACTTCAGAATCGTAATCAGCGTGTCAAACTGCATTTGTGCACCACGTTTGAGTAAATTCTGAGGGGGCCACCCTGTGACCTCAGAAACTTGGATGACCTCTCAAGGTCAAAGTATTGAATGTGGCGCCAAACAGACTTCAGAATCAAAATCAGCATGTCAAACTGCATGTGTAGACTAATTTTAATGATATTCTGAGGGGGTCACCTGTGACCTCAGAAACTTGGATGACCTCTGGAGGTCAAAGTATTAAATGTGGCGGCGAACAGACTTCAGCATCGTAATCAGCATGTCAAACTACATGGGTACACCAATTCTGATCAAATTATGAGGGGGTCACCCCGTGACCTCTGGTGAACTTATCAACTTTGATGACCTCTAAAGGCCAAAGTATTAAATTTTGCGCGCAACGGACTTCACCATTGTAAGTGGCTCGTCACACTGCATAAGTGCACGAAATTAAAGCGAATTCCGAAGGAGTCCGAATGGGAATTCGAATGTGAAGCTGGCCAAAGTATTAAATGTGGCGCCAAACAGACTTCAGAATCGTAATCAGCGTGTCAAACTGCATTTGTACACAAAATTTGAGTAAATTCTGAGGGGGTCACCCTGTGACCTCAGAAACTTAGATGACCTCTCAATGTCAAAGTATTCAATGTGGCGCCGAACAGACTTCAGAATCGTAATCAGCGTGTCAAACTGCATTTGTGCACCACGTTTGAGTAAATTCTGAGGGGGTCGCCCTGTGACCTCAGAAACTTGGATGACCTCTCAAGGTCAAAGTATTCAATGTGGCGCAAAACAGACTTCAGAATCAAAATCAACATGTAAAACTGCATGTGTAGACTAATTTTGATGATATTCTGAGGGGGTCACCCTGTGACCTCAGAAACTTGGATGACCTCTGGCGGTCAAAGTATTAAATGTGGCGCCGAACGGACTTCCGCATCGTAATCAGCATGTCAAACTACATGGGTACATTAATTCTGATCAAATTCTGAGGGGGTCACCCCGTGACCTCTGGTGAACTTATCAACTTTGATGACCTCTAGAGGCCAAAGTATTGAATTTGGCGCGCAACGGACTTCACCATTGTAAGTGGCTCGTCACACTGTATAAGTGCATGAATTTAGAGCGAATTCTGAAGGAGTCTGAATGCAATTCGAATGTGAAGCTGGCCAAAGTATTAAATGTGGCGCCGAACAGACTGCAGAATCGTAATCAGCGTATCAAACTGCATTTGTACACCAGATTTGAGTAAATTCTGAGGGGGTCACCCTGTGACCTCAGAAATTTGGATGCCCTCTCAAGGTCAAAGTATTCAATGTGGCGCTGAACAGACTTCATAATCGTAATCAGCGTGTCAAACTGCATTTGTACACCACGTTTGAGTAAATTCTGAGGGGGTCACCCTGTGACCTCAGAAACTTGGATGACTTCTCAAGGTCAAAGTATTCAATGTGGCGCCGAACAGATCTCAGAATCGTAATCAGCATGTCAAATTGCATGTGTATATACATTTTGATGATATTCTGAGGGAGTCACCCCGTGACCTCAGAAACTTGGATGACCTCTGGAGGTCAAAGTACTGAATGTGGCTCTGAACGGACTTCACCATTGTAAGTGGCTTGTTAAACTGCATAAGTTTGCGAAATTCAGGCGAATTCTGAGGGGGTCCGAATGTGAAGCTGAATGTGAATCTGAATCTGTAGCTGTTTTGACAGACGTCAAAAACTCAGCATGCCAAATGTTCAAGACGCCCTTTGTTCGGTTAGATGCCATCAGCATGGGCGTACACAAGGGGGGACGGGGCAATTGCCCCCCCCCCTCCCCTGAAGGTCTACGTGCCCCTTTGGTCGAAAAAAATGAATGATTTTTACATTTTTAAGATAAAAATGTTAAAATATGCCCTTTTAAAAATATAGTGGGCCAAATCCCGTTAGTTTTTTTGTGGGGGTACTTTATGATCCCTGAGCAAAAATTGCCCCCTCCTGGAGTAAATCCTGGGTACGCCACTGGCCATCAGCAGGGGCGTAGGAACTATGTTCAAGTTGGGGGGCAGGAGGCATTCTGAAGTCGATTCTTTCCATGCAACGCTCATGTAGCTCAGTTGGGAGAGCGCCGGGCTTCTGACCTCACCCGGTAGTGGCAGCCCGGGTTCGAGTCGCTTCGGCGCTCGCTATTTGCCCCTGACTGGGATGGCCTGTGGCCGGTGGCAGCGGTCACACTCAAGGTCAGGGTACGTCAGAGGGCGGGGCGGACCGTGTCCAGTTATGTCGGGCACGTAAAACTTTCGCTTCTAAATTCTGCCGGACGCCAGAAATTGCTTGATCGGGTGGTGGGGTCAGGGCCTGTGCAACAAGCTATGCTTAGCGCGGGGCCTGACCTCGGAAATCCATCCATTCAAAAACATTCGGACTATTTTTTTGTTTGTTAAAAGCGTAATGTTAAAATCCAAAATGTCTGGGGGGCAGGGGGTGGCTGCCCCCTGTCCCCCCTGTTCCTACGCCTATGGCCATCAGTCAGTCAAAAATGGTGATATCATTCTGAAATTTGGTATGGTAGTTTACCATATGTGGTTCTCTGACAAATATTCCGGCTTTTTGAGTATTTTTGAGAAAAAAATGATTTTGTGGGCATTTTCCCCCAAACAAACTTTTTTGCATGTTTGGGGGTTAAAAACCCCAATTTTCAAAAATCCCAGATTAGCCATGTTGTAGCCCTTGCTATTTGCTATCTTCTGACGTTCTTTGATTGCATTTTACTCGAAATATGGCATTTCCACGGTCTGTTACATTTTAGCTGATTTTGGTGTAAAACTCGCATGTAGTGACCACTAAATTCGCTATAACTCGAGAGAGAAAAAAATCGACGAAATTGCTTTATTTTTTTCACAAAAGACGTAAACGTGATTTAGAAGAAGGTACCCGAAGTTTCACGTTGATAGCGTTATTGGTTTGAAAGATATTACGAACATTCATCAAGGGGGGGGGGGGCGTTAACCCCACAGCCAGTAGCGTACCCAGGATTTACTCCAGGAGGGGGCAATTTTTGCTCAGGGGGGCATAAAGTACTCCCACCAAAAAAACGCACCGGATTTGGTCAACTATATTTTTAAAAGGGCATATTTTCACCATTTTTCTCTAAAAAAAATCAAAAAATCATTCATTTTTGGGACCAAAGGGGGCACGTACTGACCTTCAAGGGGGAGGGAATCCCCCCCCCCCCCTTGTGTATGCATATGCCCCCAGCATGGGTGGAGCTTTTCCGACAAAGTTGGTGTGGCAAAGTGTCATAGGCTGAAACAACCATGGTTGTTTTCAATGGTTCAGGTGAAAAATTGACATTTCAACGCCAGGAAATCTTCAAATCTGACCAAAATTGGTGGTGAAAAAACACAGTTGGTGGGGCAGTCGCCCCACCATTTGAATAGGAAACTCCACCCGTGCCCCCCAGCCAATGGCAGGTAACCCTCGACCTACGGGAGCTTTTTTCACCTTCGCCCTACAAGGGGGGGGGGGGCTATCAGCCCCCCTGTTAACTTCCAAACCAAGCAACTTAGAGCAATGTGGTAAGAACCAGCATGTTGCCTGTCATGAGAGGAATCTAACAGTATGCGATTTGTAGGTTTCAGGTCAACGGGTGACCTTCCAGGTCAAGTAAATGACCTCGGATTTACTATGTCCAGAACAGCGATTTTGCTGTTCAGAAAACCTCAAAATTAGAAATTGATAAATGTAAATAAAAAGGCATGCTCCTAGACCAGTTTTGGCTCAGAAATACAAAAAAGGTAATTATTTGTTCGTATCTTGTCAAAAAAAAGGTAAAAAAGTTATTTTTAAAAAAATGAAGTCATCAGCTTCTTACACTTAGGGAGCCATCACTCAGTCAAAAATGAAGATATTTCTTCGAAATTTGGTATGGCCATTGTCCATACTCAGTTCTCTCACATATATTCCAGTTTTTCTAACATCTTCGAAATTTTTATTTTGTGGGGATTTTAAAAAAAAATCATTTTTATTTTATTTTAGGGGTCAAAAACCCAAAATTTTGCAAATCCGAGATTGCCATTTTAAAGAGAATGCCATTTTGTATCCTTGGTGAATTGCGTTTGTAATTAGCTTTAAAACTGTTTTCTACGATTTTTCAAATATTTCTCGTTTTGTTTTGTACCAACATTACGTCATCAAAACATGTTTATCTCCCAAATTCCTTTACTAATTTCAATTAAATTTGTACAGCATACGTATAATTGTTGTAAACTCAGCTATCGAAAATTTTCAGCAGGATGCACCGCATATGTAAAAAGTTATTCAAGAAAAACCTCAGGAGAAGGGGTGGGGGGCTGTCAGGCCCCTCCCCGTAGGGCGAGGGTTAAGACTCGTGGCAGAGGTTGTGGCAGTCGTGTGTCCGTCAGTTGCAGGCACCGCCACGGACCCATACGGCTGCCCGGCCGGCTTGACTCGCTGCGTCGGCCGCTGTCTGGCCCTCCTGGAGGAACCCGTAACCTACCCCGAAGCCGAGCGGGCCTGTGCCGAGGCCCGAGCTCTCCGCGCACCTGGCTGCGCCCCGCTCCGAAGCGGAGAGCGAGTGCGTCAAGCTGGTGGCTGACCAGACGCCGGCCTGGCTCGGCGTCAGTGACCGCAACACCAGCATGCAGTGGGAGGCGGCGGACGGCTGCCGACAGCTGACCATCCCTCAACACTGCATGGGGAGCCGGGACACTGGCAGGACAACCTCGAGCACTGCGTGGGAGCCGGGACACCCGCAGGCCAACCTCGAGCGCTGCGTGGGAGCCGGGATACCCGCAAGACAACCTCGAGCGCTGCGTGGGAGCCGGGATACCCGCAAGACAACCTCGAGCGCTGCGTGGGAGCGGGGACACCCGCAGGCCAACCTCGAACGCTGCGTGGGAGCCGGGATACCAGCAGGACAACCTCAACACTGGTGGGAGCCGGGACACCCGCAGGACAACCTCGAGCGCTGCGTGGGAGCCGGGACACCCGCAGGACAACCTCGAACGCTGGTGGGAGCCGGGATACCAGCAGGACAACCTCGAGCGCTGCGTGGGAGCCGGGACACCCTCAGGACAACCTCAACACTGGTGGGAGCCGGGAAACCCGTAGGACAACCTCGAGCACTGCGTGGGAGCCGGGACACCCGCAGGAAAACCTCAACACTGGTGGGAGCCGGGACACCCGCAGGACAACCTCGAGCACTACGTGGGAGCCGGGACACCCGCAGGAAAACCTCAACACTGGTGGGAGCCGGGACACCCGCAGGACAACCTCGAGCGCTGCGTGGGAGCCGGGACACCCGCAGGACAACCTCGAACGCTGGTGGGAGCCGGGATACCAGCAGGACAACCTCGAGCGCTGCGTGGGAGCCGGGACACCCGCAGGAAAACCTCGAGCGCTGCGTGGGAGCCGGGACACCCGCAGGACAACCTCAACACTGGTGGGAGCCGGGATACCCGCAGGACAACCTCAACACTGGTGGGAGCCGGGATACCCGCAGGACAACCTCAAGCGCTGCGTGGGAGCCGGGACACCCGCAGGACAACCTCGAGCGCTGCGTGAGAGCCGGGACACCCGCAGGACAACCTCGAACGCTGGTGGGAGCCGGAATACCAGCAGGACAACCTCGAGCGCTGCGTGGGAGCCGGGACACCCGCAGGACAACCTCAACACTGGTGGGAGCCGGGACACCCGCAGGACAACCTCGAGCACTGCGTGGGAGCCGGGACACCCGCAGGACAACCTCAACACTGGTGGGAGCCGGGATACCCGCAGGACAACCTCAACACTGGTGGGAGCCGGGATACCCGCAGGACAACCTCGAGCGCTGCGTGGGAGCCGGGACACCCGCAGGACAACCTCGACACTGGTGGGAGCCGGGATAACCGCAGGATAACCTCGAGCGCTGCGTGGGAGCCGGGACACCCGCAGGACAACCTCGAGCGCTGCGTGGGAGCCGGGACACCCGCAGGACAACCTCGAGCGCTGCGTGGGAGCCGGGACACCAGCAGGATAACCTCGAGCGCTGCGTGGGAGCCGGGACACCCGCAGGACAACCTCGAGCACTGCGTGTGAGCCGAGACACCCGCAGGACAACCTCGAGCACTGGGTGGGAGCCGGCAGTGGCGAATCTACGGTTGGGCAAAATGGGCAATTGCCCCCCCCAACGAAAAATCGGTAGGCAAACGTATGTTTTTGCCCCTCCCAAAAAGCCGAAAAATCCCGACTTGAAATTCCCGAACATCTTCCCGGAATTTCTCAATAACTTGAGAACTATGATAGATATCAACGTTCAACTTTCAGTACCTTTGTGCATCGATTCTACGTCTTCTCACCAAATTCCAATGAAATTGATGTAGTATTTTGGGAGATAATGACGTTTTAATGACGCCATGTCATTCTATTTTTTGGTGGAAAAACGATAAATGTTTGAACAATCGTAGAAAATAGAATTTTGAAGCAAATTGCAAATCAAAATGTCAAAAGAAAGCAAATTACATTTTCTTTCAAATGGGCATCTCGGATTTGTGAAAGTTTGTGATTTTGACCCCCAAAATAAAAATAAACTTTTGTTTCTGAAAAAAAAAATATACAGCACAAATTTTTGTCAATTTGAAAAGTGAATTTCCTAAGCTCGATTACCAAAATAAGGTGACCGGCCCAAATCCGCGGAGAAAAATAATGGGGATACTTTTTTGCCACAAAAAAAATGTCCCCCCTACCACGCAGAGGCTTGATCCGCCAGTGACACAATTTGCTACAGAGCTTAACTCAACGGCATTATATGTGTCTCGTTGAGCTGCATTCAATGATGCATAGCATGACCCCAGCAGGTCACTCCGTGACCTGAGGTTGATTTCCCAAATGACAGCTCTGGCTTGATTATACAATAGATAATTTGTTGGAATTTTCGTTTTATTTGACAAAGTTGGACATTTTATCTCTGGAAAACACTTTTAGCTATTTGTATGACATTCTCGGTCTGGAAATAGAGATGATAAAGTTTATGTCTTGAGGACCCACAGACGCCTCTATCGGCGAAATATTGAATCATGTCATCACGTGATCTTGATCACTGAGCGGAATAGGTTGTCACGTGATTCGAAGGGCCTGCACCCTTATATTCCACCTAAGACAAATCACGAATTTTAACTGAGAACATAACGAAATCACGTGACCTGACCTGAGGTCACATGCCAAAATTTCGACACTTTTCCATTCAAGTTCTCAAAAAAAAATAATAAATTTATTTGTGGTTAAATCCTATTCTGATGATACATATATATACATATATATAATACATATATCTGGTTTATACATAGATAACAGGAGACCTGGATTTGACACGCAATATTCGGCCTCTTATTTTAAACACAGCAGTGAACGACGGTGCTGGACTCGCATTTTCACGAGCCGAGACATAAAAGTGTATCAGCTTAGCCCGCGCCGTGGCCGGTGCTCGACGCCACTTTCGCCGTGCGGGGGGGGGGGGTGTTTAGACCCCCCTCTAACTCGAAAACTAAAAGGGCCTGCATGAGGGCAAATATGAGGAAAAGAGCATACGAAAGCTCTGGACAAACACATTCGAAAGTTATTCAGATATTTGTTTTCGTAAAGCCTATTGAGGTCACCAGAGGTCCTCACAAGTCATGTTTTCCAGTTTTAGGACTTCGCTCCAGAAACTCCCAGATATCACAAGAACTATGATAGCTAGGAACAAACGGGAAAACATTCTAAAGCTATTGGAAAATATAATCTGAAAGGTGTCCTCAGATTTGAGCTCAGATCAATAGTTTAGGCTCCAGAGCTCATCAAATGTCAAAAAGGTTATTTTTTTACAAAAGTTTTTCACGAATAGATTTTTACCTAATAATGACAAGGAAATAATTTTGATGCCATCGTGTTTGTCTCGTCAAGGCACTTCGACTCATGTTATGTTGACCAGGTTAGGTCAACTTAAAAAAATGACCACAGGTCAAAGTCAAGTGTTGACCGACGTACGTCATGTTACATATGGGCAGACGTGCCCCGACGAGACAGACACATTGGTGTCGGTTTCATTTCTTTATCGGCATTATGTCAAGAGTTATTGACATACAATTGTTGGTGATCTCGGGTAACCTCGGCTGACCCTGTAGGGGTCACTGAACAAAAATAGCACCTAGGTCATCAATAATGGCCTGTAATAACATGATCCAGAAGGAATTAGACTGATATCTTGCGTATCCTTGGAATGGGAAGCATTTGAAGATTTCCAATTGACTTATAATGGGGAGGTCACGAAATTAACACGATCTTAGGTCGCCGATATACAAATCCAAGATAAAGGAATTGTAGATATATGTGACCTTATGAAATCCTGTAAAGGCTGAAACACTGTCTTCGCGCAGTGTCTGCATGCACGCATTGCACGCAACGCCCGCACCCCAAATCGCATGTACCTGCAGGCTCCGCCCGCATCCACCTGCGCGCAGTGTCTGCACGCATCGTCTACACGCACTGCGCGCAACGTCTGCACGCACTGCGCGCAGCCACCCGCAGTCACCGCACTGACGGCAAATTCAAGTCGCAGGAAAAAATAAGACTTATAATGTAATTTGTAAAGCTTCAATTTATTCAAACTCAACTCACCACATGCCAAGGAAACAAATGTAATTTGCTCGATAATAATTCACAACTTACTTGACAACTATCAGTGCTTAATAACAGCATGGATGTAATCACGGTTCAAACAGTACAACCACCATTTCAAACTTCGTGTACGCACTGGACGCACATACATACCATGCAACGTTGCACTGATAAGCTAATACGCCGTTCACCACCAGCACACTTCTTACAAATAAATACGAGGAACATCAGTGTATGAGGAATGTATATTATATACAGCATTGCTTCACAGCGCTGGAATGGTTACCCCTTTGGTCACCAGAATGACTCGTTATCCCAGACTGAAATGAATAAATATTAATTGCACGTTCCGCAGAATAGGTGCCGTACAAGACGTCTTTTCAACGCGTAAACTGTAGCACAAAGCAGGGGCGTAGCTTCTCCAGAAAAGTTGTGGGGACTGAGCTGGGAAAAATCGCTTAAAGTATTATCCAAATTCACAAATAAAAATTTCACCCCGGATTTGACCCACTTCCTCGCCCAAGTGGGGACGAGGAAGTGGGGGCTGAAGCCCCCTCAAAGTGAATAGGATTCTACACCCCTGGCACAAAGCCAAGCATTTTTCTGTAATTATTTATTTCGATGCTCGTTGCGGTAATGTAATGTCATTCGCTTTGAAATTCAATGTGAATTGAAAAGGGCAGGACTAATATGCGGCTACCGCTGTCGCTTGCTGGTGACAAGATCAGCGTCTATGTGGTGGGGAGGAGGGGGGACCACTGCTGCCGCTGGAAGGTCCTCGCAGGCGGACATTGGGTCCGACGCTGGGTCTGCAGCGAAACGCGTCCGCCGCCTCGCACGCGTCGGCCGCTGATGGGGTGAGGCCCATTGAGATCGCCCACGATGATGCCGTCGTTGCCCGCTGGCAGGGCGCCTGGATCGAAGTGGTCATCCCGGTCTTCGTCCTCCGTCTGGCGAATCGGGGGCTGGTAGGCTTGCAGGCTCGTGGATATTCTGAAACAAAGATAACATAAAGCATGTTAAAATACAAAGCGCCCTTACAATGGGCCCAAACTGGATGAATGAATCAAAGGTACATTACACTGGTCATGATGACGGCCTACGATATATTACTCCCACGATTTATTTCAATGTTGGAAAAAATGGGGAAAATTGCATGCTGTATGCTAAAATATTGTCAATAACAAATCGTGATTTAAACCAATCAAAAGATTTAAATGGAACTGTAAAACAATTACGAGAAAAGGCGAAACATGACACTCATGACCAAATCATGCAATGTTCTGCCAAATGAATGTAACTGTGGGAAATGACACAATAACAGTGTGATCAAACTCTGTCTTGAGACATACATGTTAAACCGGAAAATTTTAGTTTTTTAAGTTTAACTTAAGTTATTTAAGTTTAAGTTTAACTAGGCCTGTATTGCGCGATGCGCAATTTATATAGCCTTCAATTTATATAGCCAGCTAATATCCCGTTCCCGCATCCCGCATCCCGCATCCTGCATCCCGCATCCCGCATCCCGCATCCCGCATCCCGCATCCCGCATCCCGTATCCCGTATCACGTGTCCCGTATCCCGTATTCTGGATCACGTCTCCCGTATCCTGTACCCCGTTCCCGTAATCCGTGCCTGTTGCTGTTCCCGTATCCCATTCCCGTATGCCGTATCACGTTCCCGTATCCTTTTCCGGTATCCCTTTCCCGTATCCCGTTCCCGTATCTCGTTCCCGTATCCCGTTCCCGTATCCCGTTCCCGTATCCCGTTCCCGTATCCCGTTCCCGTATCCTGTTCCCCTATCCCGTTCACGTATCCCGTTCCCATATCCTGTTACTGTATCCCGTTGCCGTATCCCGTTGCCGTATTCCGTTCCCGCATCCCGTTCCTGTATCCCGTACCAGTATCCCGTACCAGTATCCCGTTCCCGTTCTCGTATCCCGTTCCCGAATCCTGTTCCTGTATCCTGTACCCGTATCCTGTTCCCCTATCCTGTTCCCGTATCCTGTTTCCGTATCCTATTACCGTATCCTGTTCCCGTTCCCCTATCCCGTTCCCGCATCGCGTTCCCGTATCCCGTTCCCATAACCCGTTTCCGTATCCCGTTTCCGTATCCCGTTTCCGTCCGTATCCCGTTTCCGTATCCCGTTTCTGTATCCCGTTTCCGTATCCCGTTTCCGTGTCCCGTTCCCGTATCCCGTTACCGTATCCCGTTCCCGTATCTCGTCCCGTATCCCGTTCCCGTATCCCGTTCCCGTATCCCGTTCCCGTATCCCGTTCCCGTATCTCGTTCCCGTATCCCGTTCCCGTATCCCGTTCCCGTATCCCGTTCCCGTATCCCGTTCCCGTATCCCGTTCCCATATCCCGTTCCCGTATCCCGTTCCCGTATCCCGTTCCCGTATCCCGTTCCCGTATCCCGTTCCCGTATCCCGTTTCCGTATCCTGTTTACGTATCCGGTGCCCGTATACCGTGTCTTGTTCTGGCAACCCGTTCCCGTATCCCGTTCCCGTATCCTGTTCCAGTATCCTGTTCCCGTATCCCGTTTCCGTATCCTGTTCCCGTATCCCGTTCCCGTATCACGTTTCCGTATCACGTTCCCGTATCACGTTCCCATATCCCGTTCCCGTATCCCGTTACCGTATCCCGTTACCGTATCCCGTTACCGTATCCCGTTTCCGTATCCCGTTTCCGTATCCCGTTTCCGTATCCCGTTTCTGTATCCCGTTTCCGTATCCCGTTTCCGTATCCCGTTTCCGTATCCCGTTCCCGTATCCCGGTCCCGTATCCCATTCCCGTATCCCGCTCCCGTATCCTGTTCCCGTATCCCGTATCCAGTTCCCATATCCCGTTCCCGTATCCCGTTCCCGTATCCCGTTCCCGTATCCCGTTCCCGTATCCCGTTCCCGTATCCCGTTCCCGTATCCCGTTCCCGTATCCCGTTCCCGTATCCCGTTCGAGTATTATGTTCCCGTTTCTGTATCCCGTGCCCGTATCCCGTATCCTGTTCCCGTATCCTGTTCCCGTATCCTGTTCCCGTATCCTGTTCTCGCATCCCGTTCCCGTATCCTGTTCCCGTATCCCGTTCCCGTATCCCGTTTCCGTATTCCGTTTCCGTATCCCATTTCCGTATCCCGTTTCCGTATCCCGTTCCCGTATCCCGTTCCTGTCTCCCGTTTCTCGTTTCCCGTTTCCGTATCCCGTTCACGTATCCGATCCCGTATCCTTTATCCCGCTCCCGTATCCAGTTTCCGAATCCCATTCCTGTTTCCCGTTCCCATATCCCGTTCCGTATCCAGTTCCCGTATCTTGTATCCTGTGCTCGTATCCCGTTCCCGTATCCCGTTCCCGTATCCCGTTCCCGTATCCCGTTCCCGTATCCCGTTCCCGTATCCCGTTCCCGTATCCCGTTCCCGTATCCCGTTCCCGTATCCCGTATCCCGTATCCCGTTTACGTATCCCGTAACCCGTTTCCGTATTCTGTCCCGTATCCCGTTCCCGTATCCCGTATACCTTAATCAGCTCCCGTATCCAGTTTCCGTATCCTGTTCCTGTATCCCGCTCCCGTATCTCATTCCCGTATCTCGTACACCGTTCCAATATCTCCTTACCATATCTAGTTCCCGTATCTCATTCCTGTATCCTGTTCCCGTATCTCTAGTTCCAGCATCCCTTTCTCGTACCCAGTTTCCGTATCTTGTTGCCGTATTTCGTTCCCATATCTTCTTACCGTATCTCGTTGCCGTATCGCAGTGTCTGCCAAAACATTCTAGCAGTTTAAATGCCTGAAACCTGTCAACCGGCTTCAACAAAATATCCTCGCGAGGGAGGTGGGACGTCAGCTAGTCATGCACTCATGGCTGAATTTGACTGAAGCAGTGTCAGTCTTGGGCAAAATTAAGCGATCGTAGTGTGTGGGAGGATTACATAATATACATGCATTATAAATGACTCACGATAATATGTTAGCGGAATATTAGGTACTCGCCAGTGCTCGCGGATCTTGGCATGTTAGTAGACCTACCTACCACGAGCAACGAGCCGGACGTCACGTTCTTGCGGGTGGGCGGCGCCGCCGGCGCCAGACTACGCAAGCCAACGGGTGCATATGGAAGCGTTCAAAGTTGTAGCATTCAATGCTTGTACCATCCAAACAGCACCATCCAACGCTTGCGATATCCAAATTTCGCCCGGGTAGGGGACATCGTCATCATCCAAGCTAGCAGCAGCTAAAATCGTGGTATCCAGCCACATACAAAGTAGTGGCAGCCAAAGCTTGCGACCTCCAAAAATAGAACACCGAGGACATCTACCTTCCGGGAACTATTGGTTCAAATATCACCCGGTAGATGTCTCACCATAGCCAGTGGTGGACGAAACGCTAGTTGATTGACGTCCCTGGGACACGGTGGAATGCTGTACAGTGGAACCTGACATTGTCAGTGCTGCCGCCGCCGCCCGCGGGGTCTCAGCCGACCGCCCGGCTGCGCAGGGCTGTGCGCCCTGGCGGTAGGCCTTGCCTGCTGGCGGGAGAAATGTTCGCTTCTGCTGAGCCATGGGAACCGTAGGAGCCCGTTTATTTCCTTCGTGTTTTAGCTGGGTGTGCATTGATCTGGGTATGATGATTTTAGTGAGTAGGTTTTCGGTACATATGGAGCTATCACTTCAGGGTGTTTAGCTGTTTTGCCACTTAACCCTATTTGTAACAGGCTCCTGGCTACCCCTATTTGTAACAGGGGGGGGGGGGGGCGGATTCCGCCCCCCCCCCCCAGGAGATCTCGAGATCTACCCGTCCGATTTTCAAAAATGAAGCGATGTTTGGTTCCCCTCAAGACGATCTACATTTCTAAATAATAAAACAATCTACATTTTAGATAGGGGAGCAACAGGGGGGGGGGGGGGGGCAAAAACTACAAATTTTAGTGGTATTTTTGATCCAACATAGCTGTCATGTTTATCAACCGATTTTAACACAACTAATAAGAATCGATAGAAATTGAATTGGAAATTGATATATGACGGTGATGTTTGAAAAATAAAAATCATAGGCGTGTGCAGGTCACTCAACATGGGGGTGAAGTAAATGCGTAATAAAATCATTTTTATGTGTTTTTCTATAAATGAAATGGTATGTGATTGTGACATTAGACAAAACAGTTATAAATCATATTGTTTGCCATAGGCGGTACCAGGTAAGTGAAAAAGGGAGGTCAAATTGGGAAAAATATTAACCGCAGACAAGTTGCTACCCAGCACTATAAATATGTTACTGATCGTAGATAGTTCCTTTTTGAATGTTGTACTTCATCATAGGCGTATTCAGGATCCAAAATGGGGCGGCGCAAGATCTTTTGATAATTATATCCGCTATTATGATACTAACTAGTCAACAGTGACTATTTCACTTACAACTTCATTTAACATTGCTTACCCCCCTTTTTACCCTACCTGGACTCGCCTATTATCTTATAATCGTTCGTAGAGTACCCTGTGGTGCGTGTTTCATCCGAAAACAGCAGTATGTTATGCCATTGTACGCCCATGCCTCTTAGTTTCCTTGCAATATTATAACCCCCTTTCTTCCATTCCTGAGCACGCCTCTGCAAAAAAAAACTTTATTCCCTTTTCTAGCCTCATATGTGCATATATAATTATAAGCTAACCGTCTATTGCGCCGTTATCGCGGGCATATCGTCATCACCATGCCAGTCACCCCCTTTCCACGTGCCTGAACACGCCCCTGAAACTCTATATGTAATAAATTATGCAAATAATGGAAGCAGAAGATATCTTTTACATCTTGATAGATATAAATGCTCCTTACATCGCTCTATCCGCCAAGCATTGAATATTTCCTGGAACCCCCCCCCCCCCCCCTTTCCAAGCCCCTGAAACCGCCTCTGCCATGCAATTTGTATGATATTTCATTAACATCAACTAATTTCCACTTGTTGCAATCACCGTAAGCCGATGTAACTCCTTCATACTTGAGGCAGTTAGGAAAAAACCGTGAATATCGCATTTCCGTATTATCGCCAAATGTCGCCTCCGAACCCACCCAAAACTGTGTCCTTGAACCGCCTCTGTTCAGGTTAAGAACTCAAAATTTTGACTCCAAATGCGGTATTTAATTCTATGAAAAGTCCCAAAAATTTCATGGGCCTGCTCTTAGCCGTTCTGGAGATATCTGCGAAAAACATGAGGGGGGGGGGGGGGGGGGCGGAATCCGCCCCCCCCCCCTGTTACAAATAGGGTTCAAGGGAATAGGTCTTTTTGAAAGTTGTCTTGAAATTGTGCTATACGGGGTATTTCGAGCTGAAAAACTAATATGGCATTTGTTTGGACGATAGATGGATGTCCGTCGAAAAATGAGCATGTTTCTCTTTTCTCCTTCATGGCCATAACAAAAATTACGTAACAATTATGACGTCATGCATATGGTATAGCTTGGATATGGAAACTATTGCACACAATAACGACGGACTTTAGATATATATACGCAGGCTGCGTGTAACGTAAACAACCGTTGTGGGAACCCGAAACAAGTTTCGGGGAAATTAAACTTCTTTTAAAAGGGGCCACTAGTGCTGTGTCGAAATTACTTAACGTAAGGAGCTAATTTTTTCTCACAACCCATTTTTCGATCTGCTCTACAAATCTGCTATCTCAGTTCAAAACTCCATGCTACAGGTGAACCTTTAATAAGCTGGAGTAGGGATCTTTGGACCTCGCTTAGATACGGTAAGTATATGTATGTACCTACAAACCAGTCAAACGTTCTTATTGGATAGGGAACCAAGCTGGGGATTCTTCAACGTTCTTTTCCAATGTGAAGGAGCACTTTGTTTTTTGTTTTTACCTCCGTTTACCTAAGATGACCTTGTAGGGGTCACTGAGCAGCAGTTGCATAGGGTCATGAAGAATGAACTATACAAACATGATCCTGAAATAATTGGTCTGATGTAATGCGTATTCTCTGAATGGGAGGCATTTTCATATTTTCATATTGACATATAATGGGGGGGTCACGGAATCGACCTGACCTTAGGTCACAGATATACACAAATCTACTATTTCAATCAATATGCGATGTGTAGGTACTTAACCCTCGCCCGTGCAGCGTCCGATCAGTGCGTGATCGTGCAAGAGGGGGGGGGGGGGGGGGGTACGACCCCCTAGTGTTTCGCTTCTAATTGGGCTAGAGCTTAGATTGAAAAACGAGCGTGTTGCTTGTCACGAGAGGCAGCCATTGATATCCGATTTTAAAGTCCTAGGTCATTATGTGACCTCTGAAGTCATGGCAATGACCCAAAATTCAACACAAAAATGCGTATCTAATTGAATTTAATCGAGCTAGAATCGCGAATGAGCATATAATTATGCTAAATGGATGCCAAATTTGAAATCAGCGTCACAAAATGTCCTAGAAACTGCCAAATTCCAAAAAGGTCATGTCATGTCATGTCAGGTCATTTGAGGTCAGTGACCTCGGTTGATATTTAGGGGTGCATGACCCCAGTGGAACATATAATTATGTAAAATGGATCCCATATTTGAAATCAGCGTCACAAAATGTCCTAGAAACTGCCAGAAGCCAAAAAAGTAATATGAGGTCATCGGAGGTAAGGACCTCGGTTGACCTCTGAAAAGGTCAATGGAGGTCACAATCTCAGTGGAAACTACAACTGTCACCTGGAAACACCTGTGCATATGCTCCTGAACAACAAACACTATGAAACTGCACAAGTTACAAGGATCAATACTACGGAACGCCAGTTGCGCCTGACATGACCTTGAAAAACAGGTCAAAGGTCACGGTTCATATGACCTACAACTTACAAAATTGCAGAATATATGTCACATTGTTCACAAGTACGGTACTGAAAGTTTCATCGCAATCGGTTGATATTTACGCGAGTTATTCCCGAAAAACCGAGGGGGGGTGGCATCAACCCCCGCACTGGCGAGGGTTAAGCCTAATTCAATTATGAGTTTAAAACTGCTCGGACAAACACTGTTGCCTGTGCACGACTGTTATTTTTTTAACGAATATTGGGTCACTTAATGGAAACTGGTGACCTGACCTGAAGTGACCCGAAGTAAAACAGACATTGCAACATGTGGTTAATTGAAGCCGTAACAGGTGCATGACAATTTGTTACAAAGACTAAGAATCGTTTTTGCGCTATTTAAAGGGATTATACGGGTTTTGCCCAGAATAAATGAGTTGCATAGTAAAACGTACTTATAAAGGTGGTAGAAGTCCCACGGTAGCCACATTTTTCAGGAAATTACCTTTTCTGCACGTAAGGAAATTTCAAAGTGCGCGGTGATG
The DNA here is from genome assembly GCA_036785665.1 of Chirona hameri. NCBI lineage: Eukaryota > Metazoa > Arthropoda > Thecostraca > Balanomorpha > Balanidae > Chirona > Chirona hameri. Next base: position 36,520 of record JAXIVJ010004706.1, on the reverse strand, counting down.
TCACCGCTTACTTTCTGCAGGACCGGCTGAGGCAGAACCAGTCATCTCTTTTATGCCAATAAAAACACCACAAAGTGTGGTGTTTTTATTGGCATAAAAGAGCATATTTAAGAGCTTATTGCATATTTCCGGTAAAAAAAGCAATATTTGAAAAATAAACTTGTTTTGTTCCAACAACACCTGTTACCTAGTTTTCCCCATAAGATTCGATATTTTTCATGATTTTTCATGCCGATACGCCACCACCAAATTATCAACGCTAAAGGCCAGAGATAAAAAAACACAAAACCCGAACGAACAGTGCGTAGTAATACAGAGTCCCGTAGGTTTTGAATTGCATAATCATTTTGTGATCCAGTGTAGGACTTGCAGATAATTCAAAACTCTAAAATTGATCGCTGCAAATTCTAAGATGATAAATGTGGTGGACAGTAATGCCGATCAAGTACTCTTTATCTGATACAAGTCTCGAAAAACGCCAAAGTTTGAATGCTGATAATTGCTGAAATAATGGACTAAATTAGCATTGTGGTCCCTGTTATATGTCTTAAACGTGTTTAAAGCTCATACAACTGCAAAAGAGTGCATTTCCTTTCAGGACGGAAACCCGTATAATCCCTTTAATGAGACAGTGCGTATTTCCTAGAAAAAAAACGGATTACGTACCTATACTCAAATACACAATGCTTCCTGCTCGATAGAGACTGGTAAAGTTTTGAATCATGCCGCTTGTTGCCAGTCCAATATGGACCAGTAGAATACAACTAACAGCCACTGAATCGGATCCAACGACCACCGTCGTCACATGTGTGCTCAAAATGCTCGCGTTTAAGCCGGCGATCCACTAATAAAACGTCTCTTGGGTTGGTTTTAAGGTAGTCAATTATGGTTTGCGCGCTGTCTCTGGCCGACGCAAATCCGACCACATATCGGACGTGCGAGATGCACTGGGCTGGCTCACCGCCCGGCAGCTGTACGAACTTCAATCTCTCAACCTTCTTCACAAAATTCGTAGCACCGGGGAACCGCAGGCTCTCGCTTCCCAGCTTTCGGCCAATTCTGAACTTCGTTCCAGAAGCACCCGCCAGGACGCTGATTTGGCCCTCCCGCGCGTGAGAACTACAACCGGCAAGTGTCGCTTTTTATATAGTACGGTGCAGCGGTACAACACCCTGTCTCGGGACATTCGTGACATGTCTTTATTGTCATTTAAACGTAAAGTTGGCGCTCTTGTACATGACATCTGATGTCCTGTGCTGGATGTGTGTGCTTGCGATCGGGTATTGTGTGTATTTTGTTTTTCTACTCAGTGTACGCATGTGTGTCGTTTCTAACATGTTCTCATCTTTTAACCCTGACACGACGCTCAGAATAGCCGGTTGTATGCATCGGAGAGTGTTTTTACCGTAAATACAGTTTGAAGCTGTAAAATGACATCGGTTACTCGAGTACTAACAAAACTCGTGCTTCCGCCCTCCGTCCCGCCGAATTCTGCTAGCCGTTAGGCGTTGGTGAAAGATAAATATGGAGTGATGATGTGAGGGCGGCAGACCCGGGGCGGGCGGGTATCACATTACACCGTGAGAGAACGCGTCGTCGTGTCGCGACGCGCCGAGCGCCGCCGTACTATGGATCGTCCATATATTACGTAACGCTTTCTTCGGCAATATTCAACACCCTGTTGAATGTTGCCGTTTTAATGTAACGCTTCGTAACGTTTCGACTGAGCCCCGTATATAATTAAGTAGCGCAAACATGTTTGAAGTTTGAGCCCCCATCCCCCTACCCTCTGTAAAACATACAAAATCATGTTTAATGTAGCATGAACATCGTCGTGGCGGTCAATATCTTGAATTCCAGACCCTATGTTAGTCACTCGTATAGGCTTTGTATGATTCTGTTATTGTTTCCGTTTAAGGTTCATTTTAATTGTCCAGCTTTACGATAATACCCGTGCCAATACCCCCCCCCCCCCCCCCCAGCTATGTAATATATGTGTATATATTCATATACAGACAATTATGGCATACATGACACAGGAAAGTAAACACATAGGTGGACGCGTTTCGTCATAAATGACTTCATCAGCACCATATACACAAGACGAAATAATGCACACACTCAAGAAAAGTTATACATCACAGTTTCAATCTATTCGAATTATTATTTGAATGTTCTAGAAGAATGTGATATAAAACTTGTTATAATATACAATCATTGAGGAATTTGAGACGATTAAAACTGCTTGTTAGATTCTTCTTGGTGTAGTATTCCTTCATCTCTGTGTTGCTTGTTGTTGTTCCGTTCATGTCTGACAAATGTATTCATATACAGACAATTATGGCATATATGGCACAGGAAAGCAAACACATAGGTGGACGTGTTTCGTCATAAAAGACTTCATCAGCACCATATATACAAGATGAAATAATGCACACACGCAAGAAAAGCTATACATCACAGTTCAATCTATTCGAATTATTGTTTGAATGTTCTAGAAGAATGTGATATAAAACTAGTTCTAATATACAATCATCCTGAATAATGTAATCGATGTCGCTAACGCAGAGCACGGTGGCGTAATATTCCAGAAACTGAGAGGTAAGATTAACTCAGGTTACTTTTATGGAAACCCAGACACCCAAAGAAGATATCCCTATTAGACCAATCATTTTGCATGGATTCCCACGCTAGCGTACAATGTAGCTATACAGCTGAACTCTACTATTTCACCTTGCATACCGAAAACTTATCCCCTGAGATCGTCTGAAGAATTCATAGAAATACTCAGAGTACGGGAGAGGCATGGCACCCTGGCATCTCTTGACGCATCTTCACTCTTTACGAATGTCCCTGTCGATGAGACGATTGATATGCTTCTTGAGAACGTGTACTCTCATGCGTCTATCCCGGCGCCACATGTACCTAGAGCAAGAGCTAACTCAAACGTCTCTTTGAGATATGCACAAAAGACACTCCTTCCAATGCCCAGAGGGCAAACTTTACCGACAGATGGATGGGGTGGCAATGGGTTCCCCCTTGGGGTGTCATTTGCGGAAACGTATATGGCACAGATATAATCACTGACCTTAGAGAGCCTAGAAGAAACCTTTCACGTACTGCCGGTACACTGATGACATATTTGTTGATATTGTTGACGAGGAACAACCTCAAATCTCCTCAAATCCGAACTTGAAGATAAATCAATTATCAAATTCACGTTAGAAATGTCAGTAAACTACTGAATTCCATCTCTAGATGTAACAGTTTATGCTTCAAATAAAACAATCGTTACCTCGGTTTACAGGAAACCCACTGATATTGGTAGATGTCTTGACGGCCTGAGCGAGAGCCCAGATAAATACAAAGAAAGTGTAATTCGTGCATATATACACCGGGCACTGACACACTGTACAACCTGGGCCCTAGTACACCAGTAATTCAATAGGATCATAAACATCCTAGTCAGCAACAACTTCAGCCTAACTGAAATTGATAACCAGTTAATAAAGCTCCATAAACACTTTCGATCATCAAAAGAGGGTGGTGGAGCAAAACCGACCGCTGACATCAACTCTAAAACTCTACTACAGAAACAGAATGTTCACAGCCTATAAGGCCGACGAAAAAGCTGCTGTGACATTATAGCCATAAACTGTATCCCAGCTAACCCCCAGAACAGTATCAAGCTGATAGTCTATTATAAAAGTCCAAGGACATCAGACCTCATCATGAACAACAGCTTATCCAAAGACAGCTTCCTTCTGAAAGCCAACAACGTAGTATATGAGTTCAAATGTACTGTCGGCGACTGCGCGCGCCGCTCAAACTCGACATACATAGGCTACACAGATACATCGCTATCGCGACGGTTAACTATGCACTTACAGGCAGGCTTTACAGGCAGACGATGGCAGTGTTTATGGTTCTTCGTCCCTGTCCCAGTCCATGTCGCAGTCTGTTGTGTTTAAAACCGAGGTTGAAAGAAAGGGACCGAACATGGTTATTAGAAGTTTATTCAATGACAAGGTACCTGATGAATCGAAAATATATTGTATTGAATAAATTAAATACAATACGTGTGTACCTATAGGTACACATGATCAATGAGACAGATATATCAATGTACGTTTTGGAGTCTTTGGTAACCAACATGTTATTTAATTCGCTTTTGCATTCCTGGTAACAGAGCGGAAAGGTCAGTTTCAATTTGTAGTGTTTTATGCCGGGTCCTGAACTCATAAACCTATATATTCAAAAGCTTCTGACTATTTTGTTTTTGTTTTTAAATGACAGCCAATGCTCTCCCCAAATGCGTTCAAAGTTTGCAAAGCGATGTAATTTTTTGATAACTACTTCATCCATTACTTCAAGTGCATGAGTAACTTCATCCGCATCCGTCTCGGCCAGCCGTCCACAAAACGACTACCCCGCATAACGAGCAGGACGGTCACCGAACCCAGCGCTATCCGTCCTCCTGGTACAGATATGGGCACCTCGGGTCGGTCAGCACGCAGAACAGTGCGCTGAGCGTATGAAGAAGATATAAAAACACGCCAGTGACGTTGCCTTGTATCGCATTACTGACCTAAATATCTAGCAAATGCCCTGACCCCCCATTAGGTCATTACCACTGAGCTAGTGTCTCCCGAAAGCAAAAAGCCAGTTCAGTGGCAGCCGGGATGCGCAAACGAGTTCTGATATTCACATCATATTAATCATAATTAAAATTGTAGACTATTGCTATCATGGATGGACGTAGAAATTTGCAAACGATAGTGCGACCCTGCATCCCCACTAAACTGCCAAATTTCGCGGTTGTGACTGCACGGTGCGCGGAGTCAACGAGGCGACATCAGAACGGACAGCTGACAGGTGGCTGCCACTTCTCGTCATTAGTATGAAATAGCTCTCTATGTAACAAGAATAACTAGGTTATGTATCAACTTGGGAGGCGAATCCCAAACAGCTTGTGGTAACATGTTTTCATAAATATAAAAAAACAGCAGAAAAAGCTCTAAAGAGCTTACATGTGTGGTGATTTAATTGTTGAAAATGACTGTCATCATTGCCAGTCAGTGCCTATCGAATAATGCTACATATCTTTGTTTAACATTCTACCGTGCATATTTCCGATTTTTTGTTTGTTGTTGACCGGTTACAAATTAATATAGAATAAATAAAGCTGGTACATACAAGCAAAAAATGCGTTCCTAATGATACATTATTAAGTAGAAACTGATTTGCCTTTACATTTTCGCGGACCGATGGTTCATCCGGCACTTCGTCCCCCTCCCCCTCACACTCAAAAATCCGTGGCGACGCTAGTGACATTCTCCCAGAGAAGATGACCCCAGCCATCAGGATGAGGCTGGAACAGACAGTACTGGAGAGATCATCAGCTGTGGCCTGTGGATTTTGTTTACCCGTGAAGCCTTTTTCACCGGCTGTTTTTGAATTGATCAAAGGAGAAACACTCTGATATGTGGCTGACGTAAAGAACGATGCACTGTTCGGCCTGCACGACAGTGAGCTAAAGGCTGATATTGGAGTTTTACTTTTCTCTGGGTATGACTCCCTTCCCAGTGGTGCAGCTCCACTGCAGTGAAGCTGTATGTATTGGTGCACTGATACGCAACAGAGGATGTGTACAAGACTTAGTGAAAAGTGTGATCGCCAGAGGGAAGTCTATGAAGATAAAGGTCTATATTTGTGTACAAGACAAGGACAAGGAAACTTGAAAGCATTGAATATGTGTTATTTCATTGGTAGTATTTATTTATTTATCTATTGATCACCAAAAGGTCAATAAACCCACTAATAGGTGAAGTCAGGAAACAAGACAAACCAAATACACATGCAAATATACAATACTAAAATACTAAAATCACATGACAACCAATCATCAATCTCCAACATCAGACGGGATTGTCTCTTACATATTTTATCACACTTGCTCTGAAGCTAGCAAACGTTGCGTGGAACGGATCAGCAGCTTGGAATCTTTCCCCATGTGCATTGAATCCCAATACAGCCCGTCAGAATAGCCCTCGCTTAGTGGTCTCCTTGTTAGCCTTGTGAGCGGACGGAACATGAATCAGTTGCGATGGTCCGGCCTGGTTCAACGCCGTGGTACGTGGAGTGGGAAGCAGCCGAGCAGAAAGGCGGAGTGGCGGAGTCGGATCGGAATAGGATCAAGTATAGGAACATGAACTGCTCCACTGCCTAAATAGATCTTTTAACCCTCGCCCTACGGGGGGGGGGGCCTGACAGGCCCCCTGAGGTTTTTCTTGAATAACTTTTGACACATAGGGTGCATCTTGCTGAACTTTTTGGTAGCTGAGTTTACAACAATTATACGTAGGCTGTAAAAAAAAATGATTGAAATTTGTTAAGTATTTTGGGAGATAATAATGTTTTGATTACGTCATGTTGGTAAAAAAATTAGAAATATTTGAAAATTCGTAGAAAACAGAGTTTTAAAGCAAATTGCAAACGCAATTCACCAAAGATACAAAATAGCATTCTCTTTAAATAGAAATCTCTGATTTTAAAATTTTGGTTTTTGACTCCTAATTTTTTTTTTTTAAATCCCCACAAAATCAAAATTGTCAAAGATATTAGAACAACCGGAATATGTTTGAGAGAACTGAGTATGGACAATACTAATACCAAATTTCAAAGCAATATCTCTATTATTGACTGAGTGATGGCTTCCTAAGTGTAAGAAACTGATGACGTCATTTTTTAAAATAACTTTTTAACATTTTCGGACAAGATACGAACAAATAATTACTTTTGTTGTATTGCTGAGCCAAAACTGGTCTAGGAACAGGCCTTTTTATTTACATTTATCAATTTATAATTTTGAGGTTTTCAGAAGAGCAAAATCGCTGTTCTGGACGTGTTAAATCGGAGGTCATTCACTTGACCTGGAAGGTCACCCGTTGACCTGAAACCTAAAAATTGCAAACTGTTAGATTCCTCGCATGACAGGCAACATGCTGGGTCTTACCGCATTGCTCTAAGTTGCTTGGTTTGGAAGTTAACACGGGGGGGGGGCTGTCAGGCACCCCCCGTAGGGCGAAGGTGAAAAAAACTCCCGTAGGGCGAGGGTTAATTGTCCCCCCGGTCGCTTTCCACGTGCCCCGAGTCATGTCTGCCACGTCAGTCGTCACTAATGCAGAAAGCAGCGTGGGAGCGCAGTAGAGGGGAGAGGAAAAGGGTCAGGTACTGGACACACGGCAATAGGCGCGGGGGGGGGGACGGCTGGCGGAGTGGCGCCTGGCCACTACTACTAAGCTTCGATGCATTACATATGTGTGTTATTCCATTGGTGGTATAGGAACATTAACTGCTACACTGCCTAAACAAATCTCTGAATTGTCCCCACGGTCGCGTTCCACGTGCCCCGAGTCATGTCTGTCACGTCACTAATGAAGAAAGCAGTGTGGGAGCGCAGTAGAGGGGAGAGCAACATGGGTCAGGTACCGGGCACACGGCAATAGGCGCGCACGCGGGGGAACGGCTGGCGGAGCGGCGCCTGGCCACTACTATTAGTCTCGGATCCCCTGGTCGAAACGGGACCGTCCCGTTTGGAGGCGGTGCCTCTATATTTCGAAAACGCCTGAAGTTAGGGGGCGGATGTTTTCGAAGCTGTGTTAGGACGTCGCTCTCCCTATGTGACCAGAAAACTGTTGATCCAGTCCCTCTAGAACACACCTTGGTACTTACTTAATGAGTTAACTATTATATTTATGTATTACTATTAAATTATGTATATGTTAAATTTTCAATAATAATTCATCACAATTAATAATTAATTATAGAATAAGAAATTCGTTAATTAAATCCGTTGCAGACTATGGTCACTAGCGGATCCAGGGGGGGGGGGGGGGTGCGGCCATGACCCCCCTCCAAACCGCCTGAAATCGGCACAAAATTGACACATTTCCTGATATGGAAGACAATCTAAGCACCTTTTACAAAGAAAAGTTTGTTTAAAATCGGCTATCAATGCATAACCAAGCGAAATACGATGAGTTTGCATAATTATGTGATATTTTTTGGAGGGATTTCGCTCCCCCCCCCCACCACCCGTCCCCCCAACCACCGTTCTGGATCCGCCAATGACTATGGTAGTAGCAGTACCATACACTAGTACCATGAGGTTTATCGGAATGGGCTGGTAATCGCATATCGAAACGTGGCAGCTGACGCCCATCCTCGTCGTGAGTGATTTTCTTGGCATTAGCAACAAGTGGCGTAGTACCAACGCAGCATCAAACTTAGTTGTATAATTACCATTAGCTTTCTCACGGTCTCGATGTGACGTTCCCCACTCCGTCGGTCTGCACCGCTCACGCCTCACCCTCCTCCTCGCCCGACAGCTGCCGGCCGATGCGAGGCGACGTCGGGTCCAGTGTGGTGTCAGATGTCCATTCGTATAAACATATTCCACTGTAGCCGACTTGCGTGCCAGAGTGACTATGTCTTCACCACGCTACTCCCTCCATCTAGCGGGTTTCACTGCAACTAGTAGTTCCAATATGACCGCGCCAGACAGTTTTGGATGGCGCAAGCTTGACTGCCACGGCTTTGTATGTGGCTGTATGTCTCGGTTTTGGATGCGGCGAGTACCATTTTGGATGCGGCGAGTTTGGCCCATGAAGATGTCCCCTACCCGGGCGAATTTTGGATGTCGCAAGCGTTGTTGGCTGCTGTTTTGGATGGTACAAGCATTGAATGCTACAACTTTGAACGCTTTGATAGTTCCCCAAGCCAACGAGTCGGACGTTACGTTATTGCGTGCGGGAGCTATCGCCGGCCGCCGGCCGGCGCCCGACTGGCGCATAGCGTCGGTAATCGTTTACGTTTGACTTCAGCATAAGTTACCTATGAGCGATTTGCAAAATATTTTGGGTGGATATAGGTCAGCAAGAACGGCGCTATCCGTCTGTGTAAATTTTCCGGTCAAGTTTGCCCTTATTTTGGGTGTTACGGTGGTGTGAAGCATTAAATGGTCCAAAAATATTGCATTTCAACTTCAACGCCAAAATATTAGTCTCACAGCTTTGAGTAACAGATATAATTTGAAGACGGTCACTGCGCCTGCAAAATGGTGCCCGAATCAGCGTTCTACATCGAATAGTTTCCGAGCAACAATTTAAATCCTGAATAGGCCAATTTTATCATTAAAGTGGTCACAACTTTCCACGTGGCACGCGAATCGCTCTGGACGACATCCTATACGCAAGGCCAATCGATTATCTATCACATAGTGTTGCTCGCATATCGCTGCGACTCTCGGTTGTCGAGCAAGCGGCCGGGGAACCGCGCGAAACTTGCCCGTTTTTCGCGATTTCACAATGTCGCGTTTCCCATGTTAAACGAATGGCGCACGCGCGCACGTGTCGACGCCGCACCGTCGGTCGGATCAACACCAAAACTTGATACGACCTGTTGAATCACGGAACCCAAAAGTCCTGAAAAAAATCACTCTCATAACTCATCAGACAATGGCACAGGAACCGACTTAGGGCGTCACTCCTATATTATCTATATTATCTAGAGGGCCTGTATTGCGCGATGCGCAATTTATATAGCCAGCTAATTTATATATGCTAGCCGTTTCTAGTGTCCCGTATTCCTCATTCCGTGTTCCATATTCCGTATTTCGTTTTCCGTATTCCGTATCTCGTATTCCGTATTCCGTATCCCGTTCCCGTATCCCGTATCCCGTTCCCGTATCCCGTTCCGTATCCTGTTCCCGTATTCCGTTCCCGTATCCCGTTCCCGTATCCCGTTCCCGTATCCCGTTCCCGTATCCCGTATCCCGTATCCCGTATCCCGTATCCCGTTCCCGTATCCCGTTCCCGTATCTCGTTCCCGTATCCCGTTCCCGTTCCCGTTCCCGTATCCCGCTCCCGTATCCCGCTCCCGTATCCCGCTCCCGTATCTCATTCCCGTATCTCGTACACCGTCCCGATATCTCCTTATCATATCTAGTTCCCGTATCTCATTCCCGTATCCTGTTCCCGTATCTCATTCCAGAATCCCTTTCTCGTACCCAGTTTCCGTATCGTGTTGCCGTATTTGGTTCCCATATCTTCTTGCCGTATCTCGTTCCCGTGTCGCAGTCCCTGCCAAAACATTTTAGCGTTTTATATGCCTGAAATATGTCAACCGGCTTCAACAAAATCTCCCCGGGAGGGAGGTGCGACTTCAGCTAGTCATGCGCTCATTGATGAATTTGACTGCGGCAGTGTCAGTCTTGGGCAAACTTAAACGATGCTATTTTATTCGACGAAATTATTTCGCAACGTTAGCGTCGGTAATCGTTTACGTTTGACTTCAGCATAAGTTACCTATAAGCGATTTACATAATATTTTGGGTGGATATAGGTCAGCAAGAACGACGCTATCCGTCTGTGTAAATTTTCCGGTCAAGTTTGTCCTCGTTTTGGGTGTTACGGCGGTTTGTAGGATTCAATTGCCCAAAAATATTGCATTTCAACTTCAACGCCAAAATATTAGTCTCACAGCTTTGAGTAACACATATAATTTGAAGACGGTCGCTGCGCCTGCAAAATGGTGCCCGGTTCAGCCTTCTACGTCGAACGGTTTCCGAGCACCAATTTAAATCCTGAATATGCCAATTTTATCATGAAAGTGGTCACAACTTTTCACGTGGCTCGCGCATCGCTCTGGACGACATCATATGCGCAAGGCCAATCGATTATCTATCACATAGTGTTGCTCGCATACCGCTGCGACTCTCGGTTGCCGAGCAAGCGGCCGGGGAACCGGGCGAAACTTGCCCGTTTTTCGCGATTTCCGAATGACGCGTTTCCCATGTTAAACGAATGGCGCACGCACACACGCGCCGACGCCGCACCTTCGGTCTTTTTAAGCTGAAAATTTAATACGACCTGTTGAATCACGGGACCCTTAAGTCCTGAAAAAATCACCCTCATAACTCATCAGACGGCTCCACAGGAACCGATTTAGGGCGTCACTCCGGCGGCGGCGGCGGCGGCGGCGGCGGCGGCGGCGGCGGCGGGTCATCTTTTAGGATTTAGCATACCAGCGCACGCGCACACGCGCGTGCGTATTTTTTTTAGCATACCAGTAAATAGCGAGCTTACGGAAAATTTAAGTTAAACTTAAATACACGTATCAAAATGGGGGTACATTTTTCGTCATTTCAGCCGCCCCCACACTCAAAAGCCGACCCCACCTGTTGTCAGCTAAGATATGTTTTCTCTCCTGTACGTAACAATACAAATTAGTAATGCGCTCAGTACAATGCCTACTGAGGGTCCTGGTCCAATCCGGCCCATCAAAAGTAGACGAAGAAAAATTGCTAAAAAGGGGGCCTCACAAAATAAAGTGGCCGAAATCCGTAGTTTTTCATATCCAGGGGTATTTTTGGGGGGTGAGAGGCCTCTCCCAGGGGCTTACCCCCCCCCCCCCCCCCCCTATACGCGTAGGAATGCCTCCTGCCCCCCCCCCCCCCCTCCCCCAACTTGAACATATGTCCTCCGCCCCTGCCCCCCTCCCTTCTGAAGGTCTGGCTGCGCCCCTGAATTACATAGTGATCATCTCAATTTTATATCTTGTGGGTAATAACATTATTCAATTCACATGTGCAAACCATAGGTCAAATATGACAATTAATTTCAGCATATTTACTTACATCATTGCTGTGAGCTGCCAAGCTGCGGCGTTTTTGTCTTGTAACAAATCCTCTGCTTGGATGAACAAGAAAGTACAAGAACGATAGTAACTTCAGCTAGATTTAGGAAGATAACAACGATAACAACATTAATAAATCACCTGTACAGTCACAAATCACCGCTATTCGTTCACACATCCTCCACTCCCAAACAAAACTCCGCTTTCTAGATGGCTGCCGAAGATGGTGGCGCCACCACACGCAGCGCACGATGCGCGAAAGTTGAAGTCGAGTCTACTGACACGCAGTGGCGCTGCGCACGCTGCGGGCGGCTGCGGGCCAGACTGCAGATACTGCGCGCAGACCACGGGGGCGCAGTCAGCTTTGTGAGCAGTCACGCACCGTCAGCTGACTAGAATGGAGTGTTTTATCAGATATGCGTACAGTGCGATTGTGAGCGTTGACCAATCAGCGACGGGGGCTGGTCGTCGCTGATTGGTGGACGCTTCTGATGATATTCCAATGAACATCGGCTATAAACTACGGTAATTGAAGCTCTACTGACTCCAGAGAAATGGTGCTGCTTCTGTATTTTTCCTCTCATTCTCCAAAAACGACGAGATGAAAGTAAAGCCTACTAAATTAAAATGAAGTTATCAAATAGATATAAGGTTTTAACTGAAATATATAAGGTTGGCATGCACTGCATAATAGCAATTATATCGCCAGATTTATTATTAGTTTTATTGTAATTTATGGCAATAAGCAACACCATTCTGTTTTTGGGTTCATCGACTCATTGACTTTCCTTATCGACATTGTCAGAAGTGGCCGACATCTTCCAGAGGGACGTAGCATGATGTTTAGTTGGATCCTTTTCATACAACATATAACGTTATTTGATTTCCTCCAGGCCCCAGGGGTGTACATTTGTCCTGCACGTGCGTCCGCCACATGTGTTAATTATTATTTGTGAACATGGTCGTTGTTTAAACAAAAACTTCGTAGTAGAGCCGCCACTTTAAAATATAACTTGCCTATAATGGCTGCCTTTGGTAGTGGAATCATTATTTTAACTTCGACTGGACACTTGTTCGCCACAAAAGCGCTTAGCAAAAAATAGCAAAGGTATTTGCTATTGCTGCAGCTTTTCCAAAACAAAACGTAGATGTGGTTCCATAGCCGATTTTTCCAACTTTGGGTCCATAACGGGAAAATCCCCCTTTCAGTATGAGAATACCTTTAAATCTGGCAATCTGGCCCCCAGGATCTTCCTCCGGAGATTATTAGGATTTTCACATTAGCATTATGGGATTGAGGGGGCAACCACCTGCCCACCCCCCTTCCAGACTGTGACGACACTCCTGCACCTCGGACCGTAACAACCGTCTTCGTCTTCCCATGATAGCCCACAATGGGCTAGTGAACTTTAAAATTCGCCAGCACTTTTACTGAATTCGTTAGCCAGCAGCATGAAAACAATCATCTATGCCAAGTTCATATATTAAGAAGTATCAGGGGACGGTAAACTCAACGCGTCATCTCATGATGTCTCTTTCACAGTACAAACCAGATTCGACAAGAAATCTTCAATATTCAACATTTCCAACAAGAAATCAGAAAATATACGTATATTCGTATATTCACGGTCGTGGGGTTGTCCACTAAAGTAGTGGCTATTAAGCCCCGAGTCAAGATGGAACACAAGGGGAGGGGAAACTGACACAATCGCTATCCGATCCGATCCGATGGAGATACGATTCGGCGCGTCCCCAGTGACCGGCGCGCAACTGAGTCCCTCAGCTGCGCGCCGGTCGCTGCGGCGTCTCGGTCGTCACCGGGGACTGGTGCCGGGAGCCGATCTCGCATGATGGATCGGAAGAGCCCGGCCGGCCATTCGGAATTCCAGTGGTGGGTGGCGGCGCGGCCCGCAGCCTTGATGACGGTGCGGACGACTGTGGGCGTGTCCTCCTGCTGCAGGGCTGAGGGCTCCCCGACGAGGACGTCCGCGCGCCGGTTCTGTCGACACATTCTGCCGCCGGCTGTGACACATTTTGCCGCCGGCTCTGTCAACACATTCTGCCGCCGGGTCTGTCGACCCATTCTGCCGGCCGGTTCCATCCACACATTCTGCCGACGGCTCTGTCGACACATTCTGCCGCCGGCTCTGTCGACACATTCTGCCGCCGGCTTCGTCGACACATTCTGCCGCCGGCTCTATCGACACATTCTGCCGCCGGCTCTATCCACACATTCTGCCGCCGGCTCTGTCGACACATTCTGCCGCCGGCTCTGTCGACACATTCTGCCGCCGGCTCTGTCGACACATTCTGCCGCCGGCTCTGTCGACACATTCTGCCGCCGTCTCTATCCACACATTCTGCCGCCGGCTCTGTCGACACATTCTGCCGCCGGCTCTATCCACACATTGTGCCGCCGGCTCCATCCACACATGCTGCCGCCGGCCCTATCCACACATTCTGCCGCCGGCCCTGTCGACATGTTCTGCCGCCAGCTCTGTCGACACATTCTGCCACCGGCTCCATCCACACATGCTGCCGCCGGCTCTGTCGACATCTGCCACCGGCTCTGTCGACTGCTCCAGGCCACACTGGGCTTCCACCGACCGGAACAGCAGCAGGTCTGGCGGCAGAAATTATGCATGGATCAGAAGACTATACTGATAGGGACATCAGACACGTCCTGAATTTTCCCCGAAAAGTGTTAGCGATAAGCTGAATTTCAAACACAATGCCACTGACTTTCCAGATTCATTCGGTGCAAAAAGCAGATTGTCGTTGAGGAAATGATTCTCAGATGCAGCTGCTGCATCAGAAGCATAGCAGAATAGCAATTTATATCACCATGCAGTCGCACCAAAATGTGCGTTGTGCGGTGCTCGTCACTGCCAAGCCATATCTGTAGCATGGCACGAATTATGTAAGCGTCCTATGGCGGAGCACCGCTCCAACTCCATCACCTAGTACTCACCTAACGAAGCGTCCCGCAGCTGCGTTGGGTTCATGTAGATACTGTCAGACAGCCGCTGGCGGGCGCCAGTGAGGGACGGACATCGTAGCAGTATGTGCTCCGGCACGTCCGCCTCCTCCCGCCACAGCCAGTGGAGCGGTACGGGCCGCAGGGCAGTCAGCACTCAGCACAGCAGCACTGAAGAGTCGGCCGGTCCCAGTCCAGCACCTCGGCGTGCACAGCGGCCGTCCGCCACCGGCTCCCGCCACAGCCAGTGGAGCGGTACGGGCTGCAGGGCACTCAGCACTCAGAGTCGGCCGGTCCCGGTCCAGCACCTCGGCGTGCACAGCGGCCGTCCAACACCGGCCCCCGCCACAGCCAGTGGAGGGTACGGGCCGCAGGGCACTCAGCACTCAGAGTCGGCCGGTCCCGGTCCAGCACCTCGGCATACTACTGCGGATGCACGTAATAGCGCGCACGCTTGGCAGCGTGACGACTGTGACGCAGTTGCTCGGTGTCGTCGGTCCTCGTTCAGCGTCCGCTGCAGCCACCTGAGCCGGATCTGAGTCCTCATCATGGCGTACTTCCTTAGCACGCGTGGATCCAGGTCCGGGAACTTCAGACGTGCATGTTCCACCAGCCGCCTAACGACACCGGGGCCACGGTCCATACCCGCCGCGCCGTGCATGGCGCAGAACAGGACCTCCAGGTTCTCCACCTGGCCGAGCCACACGGAGCTGAGTACGGTTAGGCCACCGCGGCTGAGACTGAGGATCCAGTCGTGGTGCTCGTCACGGGTCTCTTGGATCGCTACAGAGGAGACTTGACCCAGGGTCTTGTCTGTCGCTGAGCACTTGGCGGCCACGTACCCCGCCACGTACGCCAGCGCCTGCCTGGCCAGGTTCTGGTCGGCGGTCGCCATCGGCGTGGGCGTCGCAGCCGGCTCGTCGCCCTCCTCCTCCTCGACGTCCTCCTCGACAGCGGCCGGCTCAGCGCTGAGCGGTGGGGCAGGACACGGCTGGACAGTGTCCACCAGGTTCTCCACCTCGGTGATGTCACTGTCGCGACCTTCCTGCACGGCGGTCGCCTCGCGGTCCAGGTCCAGCGTGGCTGCGCTGAGGTACACCGGGTCCCCCTCCTCCATGAGGACCGGTGCTCCGGCTGCCTGCTGCTTGCTGTGAGTGCCAGCGGCCACTGACGGCGCGGCTCCCATCAGCAGCAGCCGGATCCGGCTCTTCGCCTCCACCGCCGTGGGGTTCGTGTTGGTCGCACCCATGGCCCTCACCTGTTGGTAAAAAAGTAATAGTTAAAATAAATTGAAAGAGGAATACACCAATTTTGAACAGTATTTATTTTCCAGTTCCGTTGGAATCTGCTCTAGCCACCCAATAAAGTATGGATATACAAGCATATTTGTGTGAAAAAAACGGTTCATATATTCTGCTGAATATCATCCGAAATGACAGATGACAAACATGCACCACCGGTCACATGTCATTTATGGCAATATGGGCAATATGGGTGTGGCCGCGATATTTGTATGATATTGGTGATGATGATTGGGTGTGAAGCCTCATGCCCAAAACGGAAGCCTCATAACAAACTGAATTTGGAAAGAAGTTGAGTACTGGTAGGGCAGGCGTCACAATTATGCACACAACACTGTAGGCAGTGTGACAAGCCCAGGAAATCCTTCCCTGGCTATCCTCCCATACGCTATCAAACGTCCAAGGATAAATCAAAGAAGTGAGAGGACAGAAGAATGAAGAAAAATCCAAACCAACCCTCCTTGCAAACCACCCTGCTTAGTACCCCGCTGCTTAGTAACTTTAACTGCCAAACCTAAAATCGGACCAAGCAAGATCGAAGACTATTAAAGTTGGCATCCTGGGCCCAAGAGGCTATATGCCCTAGTCCATCAACAACAACAACTGAACAAGTGGCGGGCGGTGCAGCTGGCTTGAGGACGTCATTGGGAGTGTATATTTAATGGTGTAGGCCAGTTTAATACTCAATCAAACTTAATGGTGTAACCCTGTTTACTACTCTATCAGACGTAATGGCATAGACCTGTTTACTACTCCATCAGACTTAATGGCGGGGTTAGGTTAGGGTAGGTTAGTTTAGGTAACATACCTAAACTTAACTAACCTAACCTATTCCTGCTATTAAGTCTGATTGAGTAATAAACAGGGTCATGCTGACCATAAACCCACAGCATTTTAGATGTTACAGAACTTCTGTACAGTAATCATTTAATACAAATGTTAAAAATTGGTTGGCGAAACGTGAACCCATAGGGCCCATGTTGAAGGAAAATCTCTGTGCTACCTAGTATTTTATCTACCGTTAATCTACTGTGGGTGATTGACATGCAAGGTCACATTGTGGTGGCGACTGGCGGCACCTTTGCGGCCGACCTTCGGTCTCAAATACAAGTCCTGAGCTCCACCAGGAACGGAGGTTTAGTGAAAGCGAGATAGGGTTTAGTGGAGCACTATATTTAATCATGGTAAATTATTTATTCTCCTGGCCGTTCATCAGCACATATTTCCATATTTGGACGATCACT
Source organism: Chirona hameri (assembly GCA_036785665.1). NCBI lineage: Eukaryota > Metazoa > Arthropoda > Thecostraca > Balanomorpha > Balanidae > Chirona > Chirona hameri. The sequence continues at coordinate 19,301 of JAXIVJ010004706.1, read as the reverse complement.
CAACCTTGAATCAACCAATCACTGTCAAGCTGGGCAAGATCGGGGCAGTCAGCTGACGTCAGTCGGGTAAACAATCGCCGGACGGTGGTGCATGAAGGCAAGATATTCGAAATATTAAAATTTGATGTAATTGTTGTGAATGAAACTATTTTAGCAGGCACAGCGTTTACGCACAATTATCTTACTAGGACTACTTCAGCTATGTAATCTGCGGATGGATACTAGACAAAAATGCCTTGAAAAGCACACAAAACGTGAGCACGCGGTAAAAACCACAGTTGCTACAAAGGCACTAGAAACGCGTAGCCCACAGTATTATCAACTGACGATCAACAACAATGGCGGCGCGAGCGGAAATGGTGCCGTGACGAAGGGCAGCGGCACGTACGGTTTAATTTGCGCGCTTAATGTTGAAATGTCTTTGAACGTGAGAAGGAATTTACACGATTTCCACCATGGTTTCAGTCATGTGAATGGTCTAGATTTATCGAAATTTAAATGAGGTTTTCAAAACTGGCCTTATATCACCATACCTAGGTACAGTTATTGTATGAGCATGATTTGTTTTGTGCAATAGTGGAACAATTCCTTGATGTTTCATGCGCAATGAGTACCATGAGAAGGAATTTACACGATTTCCACCATGGTTTCAGTCATGTGAATGGTCTAGATTTCTCGAAATTGAAATGAGGTTTTCAAAACTGGCCTTATATCACCATACCTAGGTCCAGTTATTGGATGAGCATGATTTGTTTTGTGCAATAGTGGTTCAACCTGAACAATTCCTTGACCTGAACGCGAATTTATTCACTAAAGTAGATTATTTTTTGATAAAAGAATGACATTTACTGCATCAGTGTGAAATTCTAAGCGCAATGATGTCCATGAAATTGTATACAGATATTGTAATTCATCAGCTTTCTGAGTTGTTTCTGACTTTGTAACCGGTGTCTACTTCTATTTCAAAAAGCAGGTACTGACTCAAATATGTGAATGTTTTTGAATATGAAAGCTCAAAATAAAGCTTGTTACCAAGTTTCATGAAAATCTGTACAGTAATCATTTAATACAAATATTAAAAATCGGTTGGCGGAACGTGAACCCATAGGGCCCGTGTTGAAGGAAATTCTCTGCGCTACCTAGTATTTTATCTACCGTGCGCGCAGACGATGCGGGCGGTGCGGGTACTGGGTGCGCACAATGCGCGTTGGGCTGCGATTCTGGATGCGCACGATGCGCACGTTGCGTGCAGGCACTGCGTGCATGAAACTAATGTATTTGAATAGGCACCCGCATCCACTTCGCGCAGCTGCGCGAAGACTGTGTTTCAGCCTTTATAGTGTAAAACCGATCATTCAAAAATTGTGACTGTGGTACAACGGCAAGTTTTTTGGAGGTGGGGTCACGTGACCTGGTCTGGTGACCTGACCCGAGACGACCCGAGGTATTTTTTTAACATTATGTGCGCAATTGATGCCCAAACACCTGTGCCAAAAACAGCGGAGCTACGCGACGCCGTTTTTTAGCTATCCTTGAAAAACCTGAGGGCTGAGGTGTCTAAACAGCCCCCCTCCCCCCCCCCCCCCCCCCCGGCACGGCGCGGGTGAACAGCTCCGTTCCAAATGTCGGCTCTAAAATAAGAGGCCGGAAATTTCGTATCAAACCAGGTCTCCTGTTATCTGTGGTTTATATAATTCGAATTATGTATATGGGAGATATCGCCCGAATTTTTTTTATAGCTTTGGGCGACATTAAAGAGATGCCTGAGGCTATAACTCGAAAACCGTTCGACGGACGGGGCTGAAAATTTTACTGCGTGAATCTACGGCCCAGATGACCCCGACACATAGCTCAATCGAAATACGAGAAGTAGGATGTTATGGTTTGGTCGATCTGACGTGGACTGCCCCGGATGGCCTCTGGTCACGTGACCTGAGGTCACAGAGCGAATGCAAGGCTGATGTTATATATCATTGAAAGCAGGTCGACGAAATAAGCATAATGCGGTTGATTTGAGCTCTATAGCGCAATTACGTGCAAAGTTCGAAATACGTGCTGTGCTGGTGACCATTATTTTTCCAAATAAAAAAATATAAATACAATAATTAGGAAACAAATAATCACAATTCTTTAAACATCGAAGTATATGTATGTATATATGTATGTATGTATAGATGTCGATATCACGTGTTGAAATTCCAAAATTTTCACATTTTCCTAAAATTATTACATCATAATAATATATTATTACTGATGATTCTGCTCATTCAACTCGCATAATTTAGATTTCATGATTTCATGATTCGCATTTCAAGCACAGCAGTGAATGACGGTGCTGGGCTCGAATTTTCACGAGTCGAGACATATAAGTGTATCAGCTTAACCCGCGCACTGCAGGGGGGGGGGGGGGGATTTCCGCCCCCCCCCCCCCCCCCACTCAGGTTTTTCGCAGATAGAGAAAAAACAGTGGCGTGCAGCGCCGCCGGGTTTTGGCACACCTGTTCGGACATCAATTGCAAACACTTTGAAGAAAAAATACCTCGGGTCATCTCAGGTCAGGTCACCAGACCAGGTCAAGTGACCCCACCTCCAATTTTTTTTTGCAGTTGCGCCAAAGTCAGAGTTTCTCACCGATCAGTTTGCAACTTACAGGATGTCATGAGAACATAAGTACTTACAATGTGTTAATCTCGGAATTTTGATATCGGTGACCTAAGGTCAGGTAAATTTCATAACCTCCCCATAATAAGTCAATGGGGAAATATACAAATGCTTCCTATTTCAAGGATATGCATGATATTAGTCCAATTACTTCTGGATCATGTTATTATAAGATATTATTGATGATACAAGTGTAAGTTTTGTTCAGTCACCCCCTATAGGGTCATTTGAGCCTTGAGGTCATCCGAGGTCACAATCACTTTTTGTCAATAACTCCCGACATAATGAAGATAGATAAGTAAAACAGACAGCAATGCGCTTGTCTCGTCGATACACGCTTTCCCATATGCAACATGACCTACTTGGGTTACCACTTGACCTTGACCTGAGGTCAAATTTAGAAATTGACTTAACAAGGTCACCATGTATATTGTTCGAAGCACCTTGACGAGATAAACACAATGGCGTACATTTTTTGCGGTTTCTTTATTAAGTAAAAAGTTAATAGTGAAAAACGATTTTGCAAAAAAACAGCATTTTTTCCCTTTTGTGACCTCTGTACCCTCAAATATTAACCTGAGATCAAATTTGAGGACATTATGTCGATTAAAAATTTCACTGGCTGGCGATTGCTTTTTTCTGTTTGTTTCTAACTAGCATAGTTTCCGAGATATATGGGAATTTCTGGAGCAAAGTCCTAAAACAGGAAAAACTGGGAAATTTGATCTTTGATGACCTCTGGTGACCTCAATTTTGACCTGACCTAAGAAAATACTGAGTACTTTCGATAGAACTGGTATCACACTATCAAATGCCGTTTTCCGCTTGTCGCTACGTAGCGTAGTTTTCAAGATCTCACTGGGGGGCGGAAATCACCCCCCCCCCTGCAGTTCGTGTTCGGTGCAAACCCCTTGCAGTGCGCGGGTTAACAGCTCTCCGTTTCAAATTTCGGATCTAAAATAAGAGGCCGAAAATTTCGTGTCAAATCCAGGTCTCCTGTTATATAATTTGTTTATATAATTATAATTATGTATACGGGAGATATCGCCAGCTGAAAATTAGACATTATTTTATTTTGCATTAGCTTGACATTACAAAGTTGCCCGAGGCTGTAACTCAACAACCCTTTGACGGACGGGATCGAAAAGTTCACATCGTGAATCTACAGCCCAGATAACCCCCGACACGTATTTTTATCGACATATGAGATGTAGAGTGTTATTTCGAGATATTTTGGCCGATCTGTCTTGTAATGCTCCAATTGCCCCCCCCCCAACGAAAAATTAGTAGGAAAACGCATGGTTTTGCCCCTGCCCCAAACCGTTCTGGGAGGTTGTGATTGTTGTTCCGCGAAGGCGTAATTTACCCCCTCTCCCCCGCTCAACGACTCTTTCGTGCTGACGACCCGACGCCACCCCCCGCTCAACGACTCTGGCGCTGACGACCCGACGCCTCCCCCCCCCCCGGTCAACAAATTTTCGCTGATGAAACGGAGCGAAAAAAAATTTCCCCCCAAACTCGAAACCTAGGTCCGCCACTGGGAGCCGGGACACCCGCAGGACAACCCCGAGCGCTGCGTGGGAGCTGGGATACCCGCAGGACAACCTCCAGCACTGCGTGGGAGCCGAGACACCCGCAGGACAACCTCGAGCGCTGCGTGGGAGCCGGGATACCCGCAGGACAACCTCCAGCACTGCGTGGGAGCCGAGACACCCGCAGGACAACCTCGAGCGCTGCGTGGGAGCCGGGATACCCGCAGGACAACCCCGAGCGCTGCGTGGGAGCCGGGACACCCGCAGGACAACCTCGAGCGCTGTAGTGGGAGCCGGGACACCCGCAGGACAACCTCGAGCGCTGTAGTGGGAGCCGGGACACCCGCAGGACAACCTCGAGCGCTGCGTGGGAGCCGGGATACCCGCAGGACAACCCCGAGCGCTGCGTGGGAGCCGGGACACCCGCAGGACAACCTCGAGCGCTGTAGTGGGAGCCGGGACACCCGCAGGACAACCTCGAGCGCTGTAGTGGGAGCCGGGACACCCGCAGGACAACCTCGAGCGCTGCGTGGGAGCCGGGATACCCGCAGGACAACCTCGAGCACTGCGTGGGAGCCGGGATACCCGCAGGACAACCTCGAGCGCTGCGTGGGAGCCGGGATACCCGCAGGACAACCCCGAGCGCTGTAGTGGGAGCCGGGATACCCGCAGGACAACCCCGAGCGCTGTAGTGGGAGCCGGGATACCCGCAGGACAACCTCGAGCGCTGTAGTGGGAGCCAGGACACCCGCAGGACAACCTCGAGCGCTGCGTGGGAGCCGGGATACCCGCAGGACAACCTCGAGCACTGCGTGGGAGCCGGGATACCCGCAGGACAACCTCGAGCGCTGCGTGGGAGCCGGGACACCCGCAGGACAACCTCGAGCGCTGCGTGGGAGCCGGGACACCCGCAGGACAACCTCGAGCACTGCGTGGGAGCCGGGATACCCGCAGGACAACCCCGAGCACTGCGTGGGAGCCGGGATACCCGCAGGACAACCTCGAGCACTGCGTGGGAGCCGGGATACCCGCAGGACAACCCCGAGCGCTGTAGTGGGAGCCGGGATACCCGCAGGACAACCCCGAGCGCTGTAGTAGGAGCCGAGATACCCGCAGGACAACCTCGAGCGCTGTAGTGGGAGCCGGGACACCCGCAGGACAACCTCGAGCGCTGTAGTGGGAGCCGGGACACCTGCAGGACAACCTCGAGCGCTGTAGTGGGAGCCGGGACACCCGCAGGACAACCCCGAGCGCTGTAGTGGGAGCCGGGATACCCGCAGGACAACCCCGAGCGCTGTAGTGGGAGCCGGGACACCCGCAGGACAACCTCGAGCGCTGCGTGGGAGCCGGGACACCCGCAGGACAACCTCGAGCACTGCGTGGGAGCCGGGATACCTGCAGGACAACCCCGAGCACTGCGTGGGAGCCGGGACACCCGCAGGACAACCCCGAACACTGCGTGGGAGCCGGGACACCCGCAGGACAACCCCGAGCGCTGCAGTGGGAGCCGGGACACCCGCAGGACAACCCCGAGCGCTGTAGTGGGAGCCGGGATACCCGCAGGACAACCCCGAGCGCTACGTGGGAGCCGGGATACCCGCAGGACAACCTCGAGCGCTGCGTAGGAGCCGGGACACCCGCAGGACAACCCCGAGCGCTGTAGTGGGAGCCGGGACACCCGCAGGACAACCCCGAGCGCTGTAGTGGGAGCCGGGATACCCGCAGGACAACCCCGAGCGCTGTAGTGGGAGCTGGGACACCCGCAGGACAACCTCGAGCGCTGCGTAGGAGCCGGGACACCCGCAGGACAACCTCGAGCACTGCGTGGGAGCCGGGACATCCGCAGGACAACCCCGAGCGCTGTAGTGGGAGCCGGGATACCCGCAGGACAACCCCGAGCGCTGTAGTGGGAGCCGGGATATCCGCAGGACAACCCCGAGCGCTGTAGTGGGAGCCGGGATACCCGCAGGACAACCCCGAGCGCTGTAGTGGGAGCCGGGACACCCGCAGAACAACCCCGAGCGCTGTAGTGGGAGCCGGGATACCCGCAGGACAACCCCGAGCGCTGTAGTGGGAGCCAGGATACCCGCAGGACAACCTCGAGCACTGCGTGGGAGCCGGGACATCCGCAGGACAACCCCGAGCGCTGTAGTGGGAGCCGGGATACCCGCAGGACAACCCCGAGCGCTGTAGTGGGAGCCGGGATACCCGCAGGACAACCCCGAGCGCTGTAGTGGGAGCCGGGATACCCGCAGGACAACCCCGAGCGCTGTAGTGGGAGCCGGGATACCCGCAGGACAACCCCGAGCGCTGTAGTGGGAGCCGGGATACCCGCAGGACAACCCCGAGCGCTGTAGTGGGAGCCGGGACACCCGCAGGACAACCCCGAGCGCTGTAGTGGGAGCCGGGACACCCGCAGGACAACCCCGAGCGCTGTAGTGGGAGCCGGGATACCCGCAGGACAACCCCGAGCGCTGTAGTGGGAGCCGGGATACCCGCAGGACAACCTCGAGCGCTGTAGTGGGAGCCGGGACACCCGCAGGACAACCCCGAGCGCTACGTGGGAGCCGGGATACCCGCAGGACAACCCCGAGCGCTGTAGTGGGAGCCGGGATACCCGCAGGACAACCCCGAGCGCTGTAGTGGGAGCCGGGACACCCGCAGGACAACCCCGAGCGCTGTAGTGGGAGCCGGGACACCCGCAGGACAACCCCGAGCGCTACGTGGGAGCCAGGATACCCGCAGGGCAACCCCGAGCGCTGTAGTGGGAGCCGGGATACCCGCAGGACAACCTCGAGCACTGCGTGGGAGCCGGGACACCCGCAGGACAACCTCGAGCCCTGTAGTGGGAGCCGGGACACCCGCAGGGCAACCTCGAGTGCTGCGTGGGAGCCGGGATACCCGCAGGACAACCTCGAGCGCTGTAGTGGGAGCCGGGACACCCGCAGGACAACCTCGAGCACTGCGTGGGAGCCGGGACACCCGCAGGGCAACCTCGAGCACTGCGTGGGAGCCGGGACACCCGCAGGACAACCTCGAGCACTGCGTGGGAGCCGGGATACCCGCAGGACAACCCCGAGCCCTGCGTGGGAGCCGGGACACCCGCAGGGCAACCTCGAGCACTGCGTGGGAGCCGGGACACCCGCAGGACAACCTCGAGCACTGCGTGGGAGCCGGGATACCCGCAGGACAACCCCGAGCGCTGTAGTGGGAGCCGGGATACCCGCAGGACAACCCCGAGCGCTGCGTGGGAGCCGGGATACCCGCAGGACAACCTCGAGCACTGTAGTGGGAGCCGGGACATCCGCAGGACAACCTCGAGCGCTGCGTGGGAGCCGGGATACCCGCAGGACAACCTCGAGCACTGTAGTGGGAGCCGGGACATCCGCAGGGCAACCTCGAGCGCTGTAGTGGGAGCCGGGATATCCGCAGGACAACCCCGAGCGCTGTAGTGGGAGCCGGGACTCCCGCAGGACAACCTCGAGCGCTGCGTAGGAGCCGGGACACCTGCAGGACAACCTCGAGCACTGCGTGGGAGCCGGGACACCCGCAGGACAACCCCGAGCGCTGTAGTGGGAGCCGGGACACCCGCAGGACAACCCCGAGCGCTGTAGTGGGAGCCGGGACACCCGCAGGGCAACCTCGAGCGCTGCGTGGGAGCCGGGACACCCGCAGGACAACCCCGAGCGCTGTAGTGGGAGCCGGGACACCCGCAGGGCAACCTCGAGCACTGCGTGAGAGCCGGGATACCCGCAGGACAACCTCGAGCGCTGTAGTGGGAGCCGGGACACCCGCAGGACAGCCTCGAGCACTGCGTGGGAGCCGGGATACCCGCAGGACAACCCCGAGCGCTGTAGTGGGAGCCGGGACACCCGCAGGACAACCTCAACACTGTAGTGGGAGCCGAGACACCCGCAGGACAACCCCGAGCGCTGCGTGGGAGCCGGGATACCCGCAGGACAACCTCGAGCACTGTAGTAGGAGCCGGGACACCCGCAGGACAACCCCGAGCGCTACGTGGGAGCCGGGACACCCGCAGGACAACCTCGAGCGCTGCGTGGGAGCCGGGACACCCGCAGGACAACCCCGAGCGCTGTAGTGGGAGCCGGGACACCCGCAGGACAACCCCGAGCGCTGTAGTGGGAGCCGGGACACCCGCAGGACAACCCCGAGCGCTGTAGTGGGAGCCGGGATACCCGCAGGACAACCCCGAGCGCTGTAGTGGGAGCCGGGATACCCGCAGGACAACCTCGAGCACTGCGTGGGAGCCGGGACACACGCAGGACAACCTCGAGCGCTGCGTGGGAGCCGGGACACCCGCAGGAAAACCTCAACACTGGTGGGAGCCGGGACACCCGCAGGACAACCTCGAGCACTGCGTGGGAGCCGGGACACCCGCAGGACAACCTCGAGCACTGCGTGGGAGCCGGGACACCCGAAGGACAACCTCGAGCTCTGCGTGGGAGCCGGGACACCCGCAGGACAACCTCGAGCGCTACGTGGAAGCCGGGACACCCGCAGGACAACCTCGAGCGCTGCGTGGGAGCCGGGACACCCGCAGGACAACCTCGAGCGCTGCGTGGGAGCCGGGACACCCGCAGGGCAACCTCGAGTGCTGCGTGGGAGCCGGGACACACGCAGGACAACCTCGAACACTGCGTGGGAGCCGGGACACCCGCAGGACAACCTCGAGCACTGCGTGGGAGCCGGGACACCCGAAGGACAACCTCGAGCGCTGCGTGGGAGCCGGGACACCCGCAGGACAACCTCGAGCACTGCGTGGGAGCCGGGACACCCGAAGGACAACCTCGAGCGCTGCGTGGGAGCCGGGACACCCGCAGGACAACCTCGAGCACTGCGTGGGAGCCGGGACACCCGCAAGACAACCTCGAGCACTGCGTGGGAGCCGGGACACTCGCAGGACAACCTCGAGAACTGCGTCATGATGACGGCCAAACAGGTGTGGAACGACGAGCGCTGGTCCCCGAGGTGGCGATGCGCGGTCTCCTAGGTGGCGAAGCGCCCCCTATGTCAGCTGGTCGCTTTCCATCAGCCCAACTGTGACGGCGGGTTCCGGCCGCCCCCTATGCCAGCTGGTCGCCTGCCACCAGCCCAACTGTGACCGCGGGTTCCGGCCGTCCCCTATGCCAGCTGGTCGCCTGCCACCAGCCCAACTGTGACGGCGGGTTCCGGCCGCCACTTGCCTAGAGGTGTCAGTGGAAGCTAAGTGTTTCCCATCTTACCTACGAAGGAAGAGCGTGGAAAATTCCCTCCCTAAATGTCATTGTTGAATAACCATGAATGTCTAATTGCTTAAAGGGAAATAATGACCTTTTTCCACAAAAATGGAGTTAGCACTTGAAATCGCCAGACGAGACCAAAATATATTGTAAATTAATCACATTTTGCATTAAAATTTTCCTACCGAAAGATATTTCAAGTTAAAGTTGATAAGCGTTCCACACTTTTAACGACCGGTACTTGCAAGTACTTTTGGTCCTCATCAAACTGCGGGATTTTCACGTATTGTTTTTTTACGCAATGGAGTGGAAAATATATTGTGCGTTCGGCTTGTTGTGATTATATGCCCGGTGATCTTCTAAAACTAACAGCGGTTGGAAAAAGTGGCAATACAATCGGAAGCTCATCGATGCACATCAACGGCGGCATAGTCAGTGGTTTCGACCCTCAATTTTTGCAAATCGATTCATTTGTTTTCAACATTAGGAGTTTTGTATAATTTGTCTGTGGCTGTATATAACACTATGCTTTATATTATTATGAAAAATAATATTTTCCCCCAAAAAAACTAACAAACAATAACACAAAACTGGCAATTAAATCGGAAGCTCATCGATGCACATCGACGGCGACCTATTTAGCGTCGGCGATTTGTTTACAAAGTCATTGTCATGCTTCTCGGCGCACTTAACCATTGTGGCGAGTTGTGTCTGATTAGTATACCCAAGTCCCGTAGCAGGCTTTGTTAATGACGTCACTGGTGCCATTCTTTTGTAAAATTGCAAAATATATCTGATTTTGAGTTGAAAGCTAATTAAAGACTTATTCAAATTATTGTTTTTAAGTTTGAATTTTCTTGTTAATAATTATTAAAGGTACTGTATCACTGTATTTCATAGTAGTTGACACTTCAGAACCTTATGACGTAATAATATTGTATCCAATATGCATTTCCCTCACCTTTTGCTATTGTGGCGCAGTGCCGAGTGCTTTGCGAATACTAGCTTGCCTGGGGTTCAATTCATTCCGCCCTTATTGTATTCGAGTTGGTATAGTTTGCATGTTGTTGTTATTCATGATTTATACTGATAGTCAGTCATGCATCACGGATACTTCACGGATTGTTTCACGGGTCAGAGCGCTGCTCGAACGCACGCTAGTAGCGCTAGTAGCGCTTTCGTTCTCCATGGCAACCAGGCGTGAGCCAATGAAAAGCCAGAACGTATTCCCTTTCTGGCTTTTGATTGGCTGACGCCTGGTTGCCATGGAGAACGAAAGCGCTACTAGCGCTACTAGCGTGTGTCCGAGCAGCGCTTAGTTTGATCGGAAACGTCACAGAGCCTCCAAAAATGCCGCACTCGATGTAAACAATGGTAGGGAAGGACGGATTTGTCAATAACCTTCATGAAGTACACAAGGTACTTGTTTTGTATTTTTTCCAAACTTACAACTTTGAATTTGGGAATAATTTTATTTAATTCTTAAATTTAAATAAAATAATTGTCAAACCATAACGGTAGCCTAAGAAATTGTTGCTAACAAAATCAAAAGGTCATTATTTCCTTTAATGTTACCTTATTTGAATTATAATGGTCATACACACTAGGTATTTATAACTATGCAGTTGTGTCCAGGTGCACACTCTTTTCGATGTTTAAAGGAAATAGTCCACCTTCAACATTAGTTTTAAACTGAGATAGCAGTTTTGTAGCCCGTGTTGAGAAATCCTTATCTTGACTGTTTTCTTGACTGAAAAGACTCTCCAGCCGAAGATATTTGACTTTTTGGCGAAGAAATGCGGCGCATATATGATATACCGTACCGTCTGAATTGTGCCAGCACTGCACGGAGCATGCGCAGACCAATAACGCACACGATACAATTAATAATTTACAGCCTTCTGTCCTGAATTGGCGCGATGTAGGACCATTTTTTAAAATAAAAAAAGAAATTGTATTAAAAAATATAATAAAATCGTGTTCTGAATTTTTCTCCGAAGGTGAACTATTTCCTTTAACGTAAAACGAGGAATATTATTCTAAGGAAAATGCGTAGGGAAATATAGCATCATGTTCAAATTATGGTTCTAGGAGAACCATTCTTACAAACTCCAAAGTAAAGTTTTCTGGATGCATTTTAAAGTTCGGAGAAGTCACATTTTTATATGGATGCTCTTAATTCTGTTTTGAGACGAAACCCAAAGAGTATCGAGCTGTAATGGGGAACATAGTACATACGCACACAAACACGGGCAGGAACACGTCTGAAATGAGGGAATACGGACATCATGCAGGAAAATGACGATACAACCATGATCATCTACCACTATACCATGATGATCTACCACTATAACAACAAGGATCACTGGCTCAATACATCGCGCATCCATCTTGACGAGTGCATCGAAAGCCGTTCAAAATGAGCAGTCATCGGCACGAGTTTACCGGCGTAACAGGCTGTCTCGTCCCTTCTCTCACGAGTTTACCGGCGTAACAGACTGGCTCGTCCCGTCTCACGAGTTTACCGGCGTAACAGACTGCGTCGTCCCGTCTCTCGAGTTTACCGGCGTAACAGACAGTCTCGTCCCGTCTCACGAGTTTACCGGCGTAACAGATAGTCTCGTCCCGTCTCTCACGAGTTTACCGGCGTAACAGACTGTCTCGTCCCGTCTCTCACGAGTTTACCGGCGTAACAGACTGTCTCGTCCCGTCTCTCACGAGTATACCGGCGTAACAGACTGGCTCGTCCCGTCTCACGAGTTTACCGGCGTAACAGACTGGCTCGTCCCGTCTCAAGTTTGCTTCAATTCATGACTCCTTATAATGGACCCGAGTTGTGCTGGGAATGCATTCATTTTTAGATCGCCATTTATACTGATGGTGAAGGGTGAATATTCAGCTTAAGTACTTCTCATTTGTATTCCAACAAAGCATCACAGACACACAAATCTACCACACATGATACTTCGAGAGGGTGAGAGCAAGTTAATTTTCGTGGGATAAACTTAGCCTGCAACTATATACAAAATATTATAATTTGCCTCGTATGTTTTGTTGCGAGGTAACAGGACATTCAATCAACCCTCCTTCTCTCCCAATTTGCAGACATTTGGTTATACCTATGAAAGGTTTCAGATGAACTGAAGAACTGAGAGACAACGCCAAAGCAGTACAAAATGTGGTATATAAACCACTCAAGCCACTTAAACGAACCCACACAAATGTATCTATTTTATCATTGTCGCCATTAAACCACAGAACTTACTACTTCTATCACAATCGCGGTCAGCGAAGGCCAGAATAATCGGCACGGTCTCTATCAGAGAAGGTACAGCTAACACATATCATGCCCGCTAAAAGAGCTTTGTCGATATCTCGTCATAGTTCCTGTAACTTTACGTTCGAGGGACGTCTACAGCCTCTTATCCTTCGGTTGGCTGAACGTGACGTCGACGCCGGCGGCGTGGGTTCGAATCCCGTCGCTGACCGACTGTTTTCTCGCTGGTGCTGTCATCGGAGCTGGAGTCTAGCTCGGTCTCTGTGTCCATCTCGGCCGGGGAGAACTTTCTCCGGAGGCTGAAGCACCGCTCGATGCTGGAGCTGAATATGAGCAGACAGGGCGGGATGGAGACGCACACGGCCACGAAGATCATCCCCATCACGAGTTCGGCAGCCACCATCCTGAAACTGGCCGCGGAGGGTGGCAATCGTCAGGTATTCATATTCCGGGCTACTTTGCATCTTGAAACTTACATGAGACAGAAGTCGGATTAATAGAAGTGGTTGAATAATGAATATACAGGTCACAGCCAAAGTAATGGTAGGTACAGGTCACTGCAAAAGTAATGGCAGGTGCTAGTGACGAGTCAGATAATCGCTTATATCTCCTAAATGCTTTGTCGGAATCGTTTGAAATTTTGCATGCTGGTCGCAGGCTGTATCTTCTTGAAAATGAAGTACACCTTGTTAGTTTGCATTAACGTGATTTTCTTAAATTTGCAAACAATCTTCAGAGCCATCTATCGCCTAAGATCGTAACTGCATTCCTACATACGCCTATGATGCCCCAGCTAGCCGTGACCGCACGCGGCCAATCAGCGCTCTCGAAGCAGTTACGAGAGTGGGATTGGTGGAGGTCAGCTGAATGAATGGACTCCTGCGTGAAGGCTAGCGTCAGCCGTCAGGCAATGGTCACGTGGTTTGAACTGTGAGGGCCGGGTCAGCTGGGTCAATGACCTCCGGCCAGAACGCTCGCAGAGAGCCGAGAGCCGCGAGTTCGGAGCCGGGCCGGGCTTGGCAGGCCGGGCCCGTAGCGTTTATTCGTAGCGTATGTCTATCTCAGGTGAACGCAATTATCGTCATCACGTGGGTTATTTTAACCCCGCGCAAGTGCCGGTGCTCGGCGCCACCTTCGCCGTGCCGGAGCGGGGGAGGGGGCGTTTCGACGTCCCCCTCTAACTCGGCTCCTATAAGACGTAAACCAAAACCGAAAACACCGTTTCAAAGCTCGTACAAATGCATTTTGAAACTAATTCTGACATTTTTGTTCTCAGGTCAATATTGAGGTTACCAGAGGCATCAAAGGTCAGATTTTCCTGTTTCAGGACTTTGCTCCAGAAACCCCAAAATATCCCGGGAACTAAGGTAACTAGGAACAAACTGGAAAAAGCAATCGAAAGCCCTTGAACAAAGCCATCGCCAAATGATGCTCAACTTTTAGCTCAGGTCTATAGTTAAGGCTCCAGAGGTCATCAAAAATCAAAAAGGCTGTTTGTACCAAAAACAGTTTTTACAAATAACTTTTTACCTAATAACGATAAGGAAATAATTTTAAAGCCATCGTGTTTGTCTTGTACAGGCGCTTTGAATTATATTCATGATCACCAGGTTAGGTAAACTTAACATTTTTACCTCAGGTCAAGGTCAAGTGGTGACCCAATTAGGTCATGTTGCACATTAGGATACGTGCCTCGACGAGACAAACACATTGGTGCAGGTTTCACTTCCGTATCTTGATTTTGCCGAGAGTTATTGACAAAAAAGTGTTGGTGACCTCGGATGACCTCATTTGACCCTGTAGGGGTCACTGAACAAAAATGACACCTGGGACTTGAAGCACGGCCTATGATAACATGATCCAGAAGGAATTGGGCTGATATAATGCGTATCCTCAGAAAAGGAAGCATTTTAACCCTCGCCCTACGGGAGCTTTTTCACCTTCGCCCTAGAGGGGGCGGGGGGGCCTGACAGGCCCCCTGTTAACTTCCAAACCAAGCAACTTAGAGCAATGCGGTAAGAACCATCATGTTTCCTATCATGAGATGAATCTAACAGTATGCGACTTTTAGGTTTCAGGTCAACGGATGACCTTCCAGGTCAAGTGAATGACTTCGGATTTACCACGTTCAGAACAGCGATTTTGCTCTTCAGAAAACCTCAAAATTAGAAATTGATCAATGTAAATAAAAAGGCATGATTCTGGACCAGTTTTGGCTCAGAGATACAGAAAGGGTAATTATTTGTTCGTATCTTGTCAAAAGAAATTTTTAAAAAATGACGTCATCAGTTTCTTACACTTAGGGAGCCATCACTCAATCAGAAATGAAGATATTGCTTTGAAATGTGGTATGAGTATTGGCCATACTCAGTTCTCTCACATATATTCCGGTTTTTCTAAAATCTTTGAAAATTTTGATTTTGTGGGGTTTTGTTTTAAAAAAAATCATTTTTTTTTTGTAATTTTAGGGTTGAAAAACCAAAATTTTGAAAATATTAGATTGCCATTTTAAATAGAATAACATTTTGTATCTTTGGTGAATTGCGTTTGCAATTTGCTTTAAAACTCTATTTTCTACGATTTGTCAAATATTTATATTTTTTACCAACATGACGTCATCAAAACGTCATTATTTCCCAAATTTCTCAACCAATTTAAAAGAAAAATTACAGCCTACGTTTAATTGCTGTAAACTCAGCTACCGAAAAGTTCAGCAAGATGCACCGCATGTGTAAAAGTTATTCAAGAAAAAAGGGTTAATATTTCCCCATTGACTTATAATGTCACGAAATTGATCCAAACTTAGGTCACCGATATACAAATCCGAGATAAACAAATTGTAGGTACCATTGCCCTTATGAAATACTGTAAGTACGAAAGAGATCGATCAAATACTGTGGCTTTGGTACGACCGGAAACGTTTTTGGAGGTTGGGTCATGTGACCTGTCCTGGTGACCTGACCTGAGATGACCCGAGGTCAAGAATTTTACACTATGTGGGTAATTGATGCCCCAACCCCTGTGACAAAAACGGCGGCGCTGCATGCTGTCATTTTTTTCTGTCCTCGAAAAACCTTAGAGGGGGAGGGTATAAATCCCCCCCCCCCGGCACGGCGCGGGTTAAAGGGAAATAATGACCTTTTGATTTTGTTAGCAACAATTTCTTAGGCTACCGTTATGGTTTTAAAATTATTTTATTTAAATTTAAGAATTAAATAAAATTATTCCCAAATTCAAAGTTCTAAGTTTGGAAAAAAATACAAAACAAGTACCTTGTGTACTTCATGAAGGTCATTGACAAATTCGTCCTTCCCTACCATTGTTTACATCGAGTGCGGCATTTTGGAGGCTCTGTGACGTTCCGATCAAACTGAGCGCTGCTCGGACACACGCTAGTAGCGCTAGTAGCGCTAGTAGCGCTTTCGTTCACCATGGCAACCAAGCGTCAGCCAATCAAAAGCCAGAAAGGAATACGTTCTGGCTTTTCATTGGCTCACGCCTGGTTGCCATGGAGAACGAAGCGCTACTAGCGCTACTAGCGTGCGTTCGAGCAGCGCTCTGATCCGTGAAGCAATCCGTGAAGCATCCGTGATGCATGACTGACTATCAGTATAAGTCATGAATAACAACAACATGCAAACTATACCAACTCGAATACAATAAGGGCGGAATGAATTGAACCCCAGGCAAGCTAGTATTCGGCAAAGCACTCGCACTGCGCCACAATAGCAAAAGGTGAGGAAATGCATATTGGATACAATATTATTACGTCACAAGTTTCTGAAGTGTCAACTACTATGAAATACAGTAATAAAATACTTTAATAATGATTAACAAGAAAATTCAAACTTAAAAAAATACTTGAATAAGTCTTTAATTAGCTTTCAACTCAAAATTTCAACTCGCTCTCTCGCTCTCTCGCTCTCACGCTCTCTCGCTCTCTCGCTCTCTCGCTCTCTCGCTCTCTCGCTCTCTCGCTCTCTCGCTCTCTCGCTCTCTCGCTCTCTCGCTCTTCTCGCTCTCTCGCTCTCGCGCTCTCTCGCTCTCTCGCTCTCTTGCTCTCTCGCTCTCTCGCTCTCTCGCTCTCTCGCTCTCTCGCTCTCTCGCTCTCTTCGCTCTCTCGCTCTCTCGCTCTCGCTCTCTCGCTCTCTCGCTCTCTCGCTCTCCTCGCTCTCTCGCTCTCTCTCGCTCTCTCGCTCTCTCGCTCTCTCGCTCCTCTCGCTCTCTCGCTCTCTCGCTCTCTCGCTCTCTCGCTCTCTTCGCTCTCTCGCTCTCTTCGCTCTCTCGCTCTCTCTCTCTCGCTCTCTCGCTCTTCGCTCTCTCGCTCTCTCGCTCTCATCGCTCTCTCGCTCTCTCGCTCTCTCGCTCTCTCGCTCTCTCTGCTCTCTCGCTCTCTCGCTCTCTCGCTCTCTCGCTCTCAATCGCTCTCTCGCTCTCTGCTCTCTCGCTCTCTCGCTCTCTCGCTCTCTCGCTCTCTCTCGCTCTCTCGCTCTCTCGCTCTCTCGCTCTCTCGCTCTCTCGCTCTCTCGCTCTCTCGCTCTCTCGCTCTCTCGCTTTCTCGCTCTCTCGCTCTCCTCGCTCTCTCGCTCTCTCGCTCTCTCGCTCGTCATCGCTCTCTCGCTCTCTCGCTCTCTCGCTCTCGCTCTCTCGCATCTCGTTCTCGCTCTCATCGCTCTCTCGCTCTCTCGCTCTCTCGCTCTCTCGCTCTCTCGCTCTCTCGCTCTCTCGCTCTCTCGCTCTCTCGCTCTCTCGCTCTCTCGCTCTCTCGCTCTCTCTCGCTCTCTCGTGTCTGCTCTCTCGCTCTCTCGCTCTCTCGCTCTCTCGCTCTCGTCTCTCGCTCTCTCGCTCTCTCGCTCCCGCTCTCTCGCTCTCTCGCTCTCTCGCTCTCCTCGCTCTCTCGCTCTCATCGCTCTCTCGCTCTCTCGCTCTCTCGCTCTCTCGCTCTCTCGCTCTCTCGATCTCTCTCGCTCTCTCTCGCTCTCTCGCTCTCTCGCTCTCTCGCTCTCTCTCGCTCTCTCGCTCTCTCGCTCTCTCGCTCTCTCGCTCTCTCGCTCTCTCGCTCTCTCGCTCTCTCGCTCTCTCGCTCTCTCGCTCTCACTCTCGCTCTCTCGCTCTCTCGCTCTCTCGCTCTCTCTCGCTCTCTCGCTCTCTCGCTCTCTCGCTCTCTCGCTCTCTCGCTCTCTCGCTCTCTCGCTCTCTCGCTCTCTCGCTCTCTCGCTCTCCGTCTCGCTCCTCTCGCTCTCTCGCTCTTCGCTCTTCTCGCTCTCTCGCTCTCTCGCTCTCTCGCTCTCTCGCTCTCTCGCTCTCTCAGCTCTCTCGCTCTCTCGCTCTCTCGCTCTCTCGCTCTCTCGCTCTCTCGCTCTCTCGCTCTCTCGCTCTCTCGCTCTCTCGCTCTCTCGCACTCTCTCGCTCTCTCGCTCTCTCGCTCTCTCGCTCTCTCGCTCTCTCGCTCTCTCGTCTCTCGCTCTCGTCGCTCTCTCGCTCTCTCGCTCTCTCGACTCCTCTCGCTCTCTCGCTCTCTCGCTCTCTCGCTCTCATCGGCTCTCTCTGCTCTCTCGCTCTCTCGCTCTCTCGCTCTCTCGCTCTCTCGCTCTCATCGCTCTCTCGCTCTCTCGCTCTCTCGCTCTCTCGCTCTCTCGCTCTCTCGCTCTCTCGCTCTCTCGCTCTCGCTCTCTCGCTCTCTCGCTCTCTCGCTCTCTCGCTCTCTCAGCTCTCTCGCTCTCTCGCTCTCTCGCTCTCTCGCTCTCTCGCTCTCTCGCTCTCTCGCTCGTCGCTCTCTCGCTCTCTCGCTCTCTCGCTCTCTCGCTCTCTCGCTCTCTCGCTCTCTCGCTCTCTCGCTCTCTCGCTCTCTCGCTCTCCGTCGCTCTCTCGCTCTCTCGCTCTCTCGCTCTCTCGCTCTCTCGCTCTCTCGATCTCGCTCTCTCGCTCTCTCGCTCCTCTCGCTCTCTCGCTCTCCTCGCTCTCTCGCTCTCTCGCTCTCTCGCTCTCTCGTCTCTCGCTCTCTCGCTCTCTCGCTCTCTCGCCTCTCTCGCTCTCTCCGCTCTCTCGCTCTCTCGCTCTCTCGCTCTCTCGCTCTCTCGCTCTCTCGCTCTCTCGCTCTCTCGCTCTCGTCGCTCTCTCGCTCTCTCGCTCTCTCGCTCTCATCGCTCTCTCGCTCTCATCGCTCTCTGCTTCTCGCTCTCTCGTCTCTCGCTCTCTCGCTCTCCTCGCTCTCTCGCTCTCTCGCTCTCTCGCTCTCTCGCTCTCTCGCTCTCTCTCTCGCTCTCTCGCTCTCTCGCTCTCTCGCTCTCTCGCTCTCTCGCTCTCTCGCTCTCTCGCTCTCTCGCTCTCTCGCTCTCTCGCTCTCTCGCTCTCTCGCTCTCTCGCTCTCTCGCTCTCTCGCTCTCTTCGCTCTCTCGCTCATTCGCTCACTCTCGCTCTCTCGCTCTCCTCTCGCTCTCTCGCTCTCTCTCGCTCTCACTCGCTCTCTCGCTCTCCTCGCTCTCCTCGCTCTCTCGCTCTCTCGCTCTCTCGCTCTCTCGCTCTCTCGCTCTCTCGCTCTCTCGCTCTCTCTCGCTCTCTCGCTCTCTCGCTCTCTCGCTCTCTCGCTCT